>PVIY010035463.1:0-26286 GCA_004026745.1 Myrmecophaga tridactyla
ATACTGTATGCAAGGGCAGAGACATTTGCAATCCAACAGAAATATACCTATCAAAAACTTCTAAATGCAGATACATTATATATATGATACTGTTATGTACTGTATTATAAGCATTTTATATGGTTTCTGATTATTTTAGCTGTTCCTCTATATAGTACTTAATAGTTTCGAAGGTTCACTGAGATGGAATACCATGGAATTGTGGTAGAATCACTGAAATCATCAAACATGGTTGGGGTTACAGAATGGGAGCAGTCAAAAAGAGGTATAGCTATGCCTATATATTTCATTATTTTTAAATGGCTGCCAGTGTGTATTTGTGTGTTTGTGCATGTGTGTGTGCATTTAGATGTATCATGTGAGATACAAATCACAAATTTTCAAATAATATTCTGTAGAATATGAATTTCAAAAAAATATCTTCAAGATTTGGAAGGAAAACAAAGTCAAAATTCTAATGACAAATACTAAAAATCTCTTTGGGGGAAACAATGCAACACATGACAAATTAGGAAAGTTTTATTTCTAAAAATATGTAGGAAGTTTGTAAGAAGAGCATCAAGAGGATAAACTATAAATAAAATTAATAATTTGTTTCCATGTGTCATTTTTATATACTTTGTTCTTGTTCTTTATAAATGGCATACAAAGGTATTGGAAGGGTAGAAAATTTCACCTTTTAATACAGGAAAGATGTCCATACTTTGAAAAGTCCTTTTGGCATTAAGTGAAGCTTGGAAAAATAATTTGAAAGAAAGAAAAACTACTGGACTTTCTTCAAGAGAGGAGAAAAAGAACAAAGGAAAAAAAAAATATTGGGAATGCTTTTACCACAAGAATGAATAAAGATTCTTGTGAAGATATTCAGAGAGAGGAAACTACACTGTAAATAACATTTGTTTTACAAACTTTTCCAATGCTTTCCTTTTCATAATTTTTTTTCTTATTACTTTCTTGGTGTTTATGTCCATGTGTGTGGATGTGTATATGTGTGTGCCTATTTGTTTTCCACTTGTGGTAACAGGAAAATACATTCTGTGGCAGGATGAATTATCATTCTCAAGTCTTCATGCTCCAGGAAACAGGAATATAAATCCATATTCTTTATGAGGTAACTTAGCCAAGCCTCTTAGCAGAGGATTTGAAATACACACCCCTGACATGAGGTTTAGCCATGTGACATGATGTGACTAATCAAATGTTGGTAGACCAATTGGAACAAAGCCTTTAAAAATGATTGCAAATGTGGCATAATCTCTTCTATTTCTGCCATTTGCTATGGGAAGAGCATGCTTAGACGGCTGATGGTCCAAGGAGAATGGGGATAAACCTGAAACAGGCATGAACTTGAAAACTGCCTGAAATTGAACTGCACCATATGACTTGCAGCACCAGGAAACAAATGAATATTTATTTTGCCAGCCACTGAGATTTTGGGGATGTTTTTTGATGTGCCATTGTTACAGTAATGGTTGACTAATAGAGCTTTCTATGTGTACTTCAAGGGGAAAAACTGTGCTTCAATTGCATTGGTCTATGCAAGACATGTCTTTTGTTTTATTCATTTATCTTTTTACTCACTTTCATCTTTATTCCTCTCTCTCAATTCATTAACACAAAACAACCACCATACTAAGTGTTTGATATGTATCTTTATTTTTATGTATTTTTGAAATGGAATTAAGTATTTCTTTGTATGCTTACATGCTTTTAATTTTAATAAAAATATGCTATATACTTTATTATTTTGCTTCACATTATTCCGGAACATGCATGCACAGCATTTTACACCATCTGCCATACCCTCATGAAGACAAAAACATGCAAGTCATCACTTAAATGTTGCCAGCTATTTTCCATTCTACACAAAAGAGGTGTGTGTTTTCAAATAGCCAATCTCATTTTGGGGCATTAGATTAACATATGAGATTGTAAGGATTCTAGAGATTCTGTTCTTAGCAAAACGTTCACATTCAACTTCTCTAAACAGTAAGATTTGCAATGGATTGATTGGTGGAATGGTGAGAATAGATTAATTCTATTGGTAGTATATTTTAGTATGTTCTATAACATAAGATTTCCATAGGTCTAATTGACTTTTGCAAGGAAATTACAATAATGGGAATATGAGGCCAGAAATAGTGTCATATTTGTAATGGACTGATAAATAGTTGGTTCTATACCAGTGAGGTTTGAATTAATGGTCTTAGAAAAAAGGAAATAGCAAATATGAAAGAGTTTAAACCATTCATTGGCTTGTAAGCAACCTTTACATATCCACAAATAAATTAACATGTATAAGCCAATCCTTTTATTTATAAAACATCCAAACCTACTTTAGTTTCCTTGTAGCTTCAGATGTAGTTTGATGTAAAACATGATTTTGAATTAAACAAAGAAAGGCAAAGCTCTTACTTTCTTACCATCAGATAAACAAACCTTTACTTTTCTCAATTCGTGTTTTGTCATAACTTTTATTAACACACTACGATTTAGCTCAGTTTTGTCTTGAAGCAATCATATCAGGGTGCTGAGAACCTTAGTCTGACAAAAGCAGAGAATTAAAGCTTTAAAAATCCACTAACGTTCTTTACTCAGGTGATAGGAAACATACAATGCTTGTGACAGAGACTTACTGATAATATATATTTTACTCCTAAATACCTTGGAGAATTTAAATGAAGGAAAAGTTATCAAAAGTTATCAAAAATATTTTTCTCAACTTTGGAGGTTATTTTAAGGACCTTTTAAAAAATATATCTTAAAAAATTTATTGTAGTAACATATGTAGAACATAACATTTCCCATTTTAACCACTTTCAACTATACAGCTTAGTGGTGTTAATTACATTCATGATGTTATGCTACCATCACCATCATCTATTACCCAAATTTTTATACAACCACAAACAGAAACTGTGCCCATTGAGTATTAACTCCCCATTCCCCATCCTCACTTTTTCTTCATGGGCAGGCTCTGGGAATCGAACCTGCACTTTTGTTATTTTTAAGAAGAAAAAAATACTCTAGCAACTAAGGTAATTACAAAGTGGATGGTATCTCTGTTTTAGGACGTGAACACCTCATCAAGGCAAGTATTTAAATAAAGATTCAAAAGTCTATTTATTAAGGATGAAGGGCTAACGTGAATTCCCGAGCTTGGTGAGAAGCTGGACATGTGCTGTCATCTAACATGACTATCCATGGCAGGCTGAGGAAGAAACTCTAAAATACTGTTTTTGCTAAGGTACCTTCAAATGCCAAGATTCAATGGCAAAATGTTCTTTTTTCTTGCTCATTTATTTAACATATAATGTTACCATCACCACTACCAAATAAAAGATGAGCACTTACTTTATGTTCTCTTTAAAGTATCTAAAAAAGTAGCTACCATTGCCCTTCCTGTATTAAAGACGAGGACACTAAACAGAGATTGTAAGTAACTTTCCATAGGTCACAAAGGAGAAATGCACAATATTAGTTTCTACAATCAAGAATAGAAGAGTGAAGGCAAAAGTGAGCACATACCCTTAGAAGTTCTTTCTAAAAGATAATGGCATTTTTGGCAGCCACTGTAATTAAGCAACATATTTTATTTTTCCTGCTAATGGGATTTTCTTTTACAATGGAATTAAGGAAATGTGTCAATATATGTCTTAAAATTTGCATTAGTATCTTTAGGTTATGTCTCTAAATTTCATATCGACAATCATTCTTATTCTGGATATAAATATGATTAAAATCAGTATTTCCACAAAGTTAACTTGGAAAACCTAAGGCAAAGACAAGTGATGGACTTTATCTTTTTTTTTTGCAATTCTTATCTAGGGCATCTTCCAATTTCTGCAATTATGGAAAGATTCCACTGTACACACACTCTTGAAGGACCTAGCAACATATAAAGAATACACCAAGCTATTCAGACAGTCCTTATCACAGTTTATTTATCCAGATACAATTTCATAACCTGCATTTTCAGGCCAAAGATGGCCATGCTCTAATCCCAAAATCTGTGAACATGTTACCTTGCAATGCAAAAGAGACTTTGCAGCCATCATTAAATTAAGATTCTTTGGATACAGAAATTGTCTGAGAGTAGCCAAGTGGACCCAGTTTAATCACAGGGATACTTATAAGAGGGAGTGGGAAGATTACTGTAAGAGAAGGAAATGTGGTGACAAGAGATGCGGAGCTGTGAACCAAGGAATGTATGCAGCCTCTTGTCATAGGAAAAGGGAAGGAAACAAATTCTTTCCTAGAGCATCCAGAAGGAACACAGTGCCAGTGACACCTGATTTTAGGACTTCTGACCTCCAGAATGTAAGATAATAAATGTGTGTTGTATTAAGCAAATAACTGTGTGGTACTATTTATAGTAACAATAGGAAATTAATACAGTGTTCAAGAACAAGAAGTTGGTGTAAACATTTGAATAATATATAGAAAAAGGACTTAAATATAATTCCTTTTTCTAAAAGGTCTTAGTTTAAGAAATTCTATTATCCATGTTGGGGATTAGTCTCATCTCCATTTATTTTCTGCCTCTACCAATATCTGTTCTTTTTCCCAGGGAGGTTCTTTGAAAAGCATTTACAATATGACTTTCTACCTCTCTATTAAGTCTTTGTTTACTATCTCACTCACTGAGAACAGCTTTGCTTATTAGAAATGTGGCACATTCCTACCCTTTCCCATGCACACTTATCAAAAGCACTCTAACGTCAGTATAGAGCAGAGGTGAGGAGTTGTACCTGAGATCCACCTAGAGTTATCAGCCCGTAGCCTATCCACCCAGTAGACAGCAGATGCATGGTACTGCCCAGCTGGCATCAGCCAAGACGAGAACAATAACCCTAGTAAACTTAGACTAAATCACCAACCCACAGAATCCTGAGCAAAATAATTGTTGTTTTAACCCACTAATAATTTGGGTGGTTTTGTACACAGAAGTGACTAACTGATACGCATGTATTGCAAAAGAAGCCATATGCCTTTGGATATATTAGATTTAAACACCCAAGCTTCCAAGATGACTGAAAAGAGTGCAGTGTCCAAGGCAGGTACATTCCAAACACCATGCAAATAGGGCCCTCAAGTGTTAGTGAACTTAAAGCAGACATATTTGTGAGAAATAATTTTTAGTATGGTAATCCTCTTTGGTATCAGATTTGTTTGTTATAGCATAGCCTATCTCATCCTCACTTCTGATTGTTTAGACAGAGATACAAGTATAAATTACCATAATTATAATAGAGAAGGCCTACATTTAGTGAAAGCTTATTATTTTTCACACACTATTGTAAGGGCTCCTTCTCATGGTTAAATGCATTTAATGCCCTCCAAATCCAAGAGAATTTCTGTATCATAATTATTCCCACTTTACATACTAGGATTTTAAAGTACAGTGAAATTAAGTAAATAGGCTAAGGTTACATAGTCTATGAATGCCAGAGCCAATATTGAGCCAGGATGCAGATACTGAGATGAGCGAAGAATTGGAGCCCTATTTACAATCAGTTTATCACAATATTTGTCTCAAGAACATATAAATTTTAAAAAGCTAGTTGGCTCTAATCTTCTTATATCTTGTCTTTTCCATGTGCAGCAAACACATTCAGACTTCTTAACTGGATATTATCTATATGCTGAATTTATTTGCCTTTCTCAACTGCATGCTTCTTTTCTTAACTTCATAAGAGTTTTTGAAACTATTGGACTTCAACAAGAATTTGATCTAATTTTTGCCATGAGTACTTTTATTCATCAAGCAATTTTACTTGCCACCAATGCCTTGGACTAATCTTTAAATTCAGACTCTTTAATAGACTAAAAGGTTTTTCATTCAAAGCCTGCTTATACCGCACTTCTTACCTTCAGGAGAGTAAAAGCAGTCACCTATTCTAATCTAGCAAGTCTCTTAATCTTCAGCCTGTCTTTATTGTCTTTCATTTCTGCTTGCAAATTGGCCTTTTATCCCCATGCACTTACCTCTTTTTTAGTAGCATTTTGTCAGATGCAACCAATAGCAACCACCATAGACTGTAACCTTTTGTTACACTTATTCCTAAAGTTTTAGGTTATATATATATATATGATGCCTGCAAATATGTCAGGCAACAAAACAATCAAATAAGTTGTCATAGCATGATACTTCAACATCTTTTCAGAATTAATGACCATTTCTCCTGCCGATTACCTTCTACTCACTAAGCCAGCATTTGAGGATAGGTGTAACACAAAATGCTTTTCTCCCAAAATATTGGTTCTGCTGGTTAAATGGCCTGTCTAAATGCAAAAGGGTAGTCATTCATTCATATGGCCAAGTGGAAAAGAGGAACATGATTTTGCAGTATACTACTAATAAACACCATAATATTTCTACGTAAGAGCCCATTTAAGTGATACTTCTCATTAACAGATGGAACTTTGTAAAATTTTAAGGAAAAACAAAGCAATCATGAATTTCAAGCTTCTAAAAATCAACAAACATGTCTAGTTATTATGTGACTTAATCATGAAATTTATCTATAATTTTTTTCAGTAGTTTAAATACTTTCTAGTGTACATCATATCTTGGATTTTTGTAACATTTTACTTTCTTTACATATGAATACTGTCCTATCAGGAAATAATGTAACAAAAGAATTAATGCCATATCCAAAATATACAGACATGTGCAATTATTTTACCAAACATGATAAAAGTGTATTAACATGTATTAATATGCATTATATAATATATAATATATTGTTATATAGGGTATATCTTATTCTGACTCTTTGCATATATGCATGTGCACATATTAACTCTTCTGAATTTCTTGAAATTATGGACAATTATAAGCTGGCATCAGGAGACATATTAGTCAAATACAATGGCGTATGTTTTCCAGAAGTCTTGTGCTAAAGGCTCTTATATGTGACTACAATACATAAGAATCACAGCCAGGGACTATATGTGTCATTTGTTATATTTACAAGGATCAGTCCTAACTTCTAAATAATCATATTGAATAGAAATTTCATTAATTTCCAGACATTTGCTCAAAGAAATTTGCATGGATACCACATGTGATAACTAGGAGACAATTTTTCAGACATCATAATGTGCATTTTGCACAACTTTTCCTAATGAACTAGCAGTTTCACTTCAGCACTCTTGCTCCTCAGGGAAATTCTAACTCTTTTATTATGGCAAGAAGCAGACAATCGGACAGTAAGGAAAAAATATTGTGAATTTAACTGTACATGAGAAAGGAAACTTGGTAATAGAAACCAGAAAAAAACTTAGAGGTTAGAAGTTCTAATGAGGCTTTGCAAAAGACTTTTTTTTTCTAGTTTTGATGACTAAGAAATAATCATTTGAAATGATTAGAACCATAGTCTTAATACATTACAGTAAAGAAAATTTGATTGACAGATTGAATTTAATATTTCTGTTTGCATAACAATGAAATGGCATGAAGCATTTTGTGATGACAAGATCTTAAACTTTTCTAATTTGATGGCTAGATCATTTTTCTTTTGGGCTTTGGCACACACATATACACAAGTCACTAGTATAAGAAACAATGTATTTCTTTCTTCTTTTAGCAGTATTTCCACCACTCTGAAGTGTGTAACAATACAATAGAAATATCCTTAAATTTCAAAAGGTTAAAATGTATTTCTGTGGAGTATTTTGTAATATAGTCATACCTTGCATACATTCAGCCTTAATTGTAAATAGTTTGCTTCACCAAAGGAGGAAACAGAAGATTATTTATTATGATGATTCTTTCAAGGTATTCTTTAAATTTATTAAATTTCAATATTTTAATTCTTTCTGTAAACTTTCTCAGAGTATATATACTTTCATGAAATGTGATCTAGCACATCAGAAGCAGTAAAAGTATTCTTTCATTTTTTTATTATTGGTTTTCCTATTGCTTTGGCATTAAAAAATAAGAGATATTATATCAATAGTAAAAGTTAATGTATGGGCGGTGCAACAGTGACTCAGTGGTAGATTTCTCTCCTGCCATGGCTAAGACCCAGATTTGATTCCCTGTGCCTGCCACATACACACACACACACACACACACACACACACACACACACACAAGTTAATGTATGTATAAAATATCAACATTTTAATAGAAGATTTTCCACATAAAGGGGAATCATATATTTATTTGAAGATTTTCAAAATCTGAGCCTCAGAATAAAAAATAATTTTTTACATTGTGGTAATTTTAAATAAAAATTATGAAAAGGAAAGGAGCTACACTTCTATCTCTGTAAATACTTTTGCATATCTTTCAAGTTTCTATGCTTCTGAATTGCTGTAATTCATACTGCATTTATTTGTATGATGTATTTAACTTAATCCTTGTCTTAATTTACTGGGGCCAGTAAGACAAACATTAGACACTGGCTGGCTTAATCAACAATCTCAAAATTTTGGAGACTAGAAAACCAACTTCAAGGTATAGGCAGGGCTGGCCTTCTCAATCACAGTATAGGCAGGGCTTCTTTCCTGAAAATTCTTTAGTGATCCAGTAATCCTTCATAATGTAGTGATCTTTCTCTGTTTGTCTCTCCTCTTTGGGTTCCTGCTGATTTCTGGCCTGACTTTTTCCTGTGGCTCTCTCAAACTTCTTGCTTGCATATCTTCTGGTTTCTTCTAGTTTTTGATTTCTACCTACTGACAGCATCCAAATTTCTCTCTTATTTATTTACATAAAAATCATGTAAAAATAGAGTTATTCTAGTTTGCTAGCTGCCAGAATGCAACACACCAGAGACAGATTGGCTTTTAATAAAAGGGGATTTACTTCGTTAGTTCTTCAGAGGAAAACAGCTAACTTTCCACTGAGGTTCTTTATTATGTGGGAAGGTACAGGATGATCTCTGCTGGCCTTCTCTCCAGGCCTCTGGGTTCTAACAACTTTCCCTGGGGTGATTTCTTTTCTGCATCTCCAAAGCTCTGGGTTAAGCTGCAAGTGCCGAGATGAGATATGCTGAGCTGCTTGGGCTGTGCTACATTACGCTCTCTCATATAAGCACCAGCCAATTAAATCGAACATCATCCATTGCAGCAGGCATGCCTCCTAGCTGACTGCAGATGTGAGGAGTAACAGATGAGACTCATGTACCATTGGCTCATGTCCATAGCAACAGAACCAGGTGCCTTCACCTGGCCAAGTTGACAACTCAATCTAACTACCACAATAGTATTTCCATGTACTCCCTGTTGACACTTTTCATTAGTTTGGTATCTCTATTACAAATGATGTAAGAATATGAGAATTGTACTATCAACTATATTCAAACTTTACCTTAGGTGCATTTTTCTTTTATATCACCCTACCCTAAAATATTAATTTCTTGCATTAGTGTGGCACACTTGCTATATAATTCATGAGAGAACAGTTTTATATTTGTACTACTAACTATAGTCCATATAGTCCATCATTTATAATAAGATTCACTGTGTTAGATAGTCCTATATTTTATGTTTGAGTTTTTATTCTAGTAACATATATACAACATAAAATTTTCCTTTATAACCAAATTGACCTATGTAATTCAGTGCTATTAATTACACTCCTGTTGTGCTACCATTACCACCATCCATTTCTAAACTTTACAATCAAAATATAAGTTCTGCATAAATTAAGCATTAAGTCCCTGTATTAGTTCGTTAAGCTGCTTGAATGCAATATATGAGACATGGAATGTCCTTTAAAAAGTAAATTTAATAAGTTACAAGTTTGCAGTTCTAAGGCCATGAAAGTGTCCAAATTAAGGCACTAACACCAGAAGGCAGATGGCTTGCATTTGCTTGTCCCTTGCTCCTGGGTTCCATTGCTCTCAGTCTTTTTTTATGAGAATTCTTCACTTTGCATCTGTGGACCTTCACTTAGCTGCTCCTGGACAAAACTCTGATTTTCATCCTTAGCTTAGCAAGTGCCAGGACTACAGATTCCTTCTCTTCAGTTTCTGTCTATTTCTGTGAGTCCTTGCTTAACAGTTGGGCTCAACCTCCTAATGCCTAGATTGGCTCTTTCTAACAGCTCTGAGGTTTCTTCAAAATGTTTCCCCTTTTAAAGAACTCTTGTAAACTAACTAAGAATGAGTGGAGTCCTGTCTCCATCTAATCAAAAGGTTGCGCCCACAATTGGGTGTCACATCTCCATGTAGATAATCAAATTAAATGTTGCTGCTCTACAGTATTGAATTAGAATTAAAAGAAGCAGCTGTCCCCATAAGATAGGATCAGGATTAAAATATAGCTTTTCTGGAGTACATAATAACTTCAAACCAGTACAGTCCCCATACTCTACCATAAACACAGCCTATACTAGATTTTAACTCTATGATTTTGCTTCTTCTAATTATTTCATATCAGTGAAGTCATATATTGTTTGTCCTTTTGTGTTGGACTTATTTGACTCAACACAATGTCCTCAAGGTTCATCTTTCTTGTCACATGTATGAGTAATTCATTCCCCTTAATGGTTGAATAATATTCCATTGCATATATAAACATATTTTGTATATCCATTCATCAGTTGACAGACACTTGGAATGCTTCCATTTTTTGGCAATTGTG
The DNA here is from genome assembly GCA_004026745.1 of Myrmecophaga tridactyla. NCBI lineage: Eukaryota > Metazoa > Chordata > Mammalia > Pilosa > Myrmecophagidae > Myrmecophaga > Myrmecophaga tridactyla. The sequence goes on from PVIY010035463.1 coordinate 10,597, forward strand.
AATGAAGTCACTATGGTATTTGAGTATCTACTTTCAATTCTTTGAAGTATATAACTAGAAGAAGGATTGCCAGGTGATATGGTAATTCTATACTTGGCTTTCTGAGGAACTGCCTAATTGTATTTCACAGTGGCTTCACCATTTTACATTCACATAAGCAATAAATGAGTGTCCTGGGGACTTCTGGGAAGAAGGCTGAATAGAGCAGTTCGAGTTCAGCCCTGCTCCATGGAAAAGTGAGAGAAAGGACAGGAGAGTGACTGAGATGGTAATTCCAGAGTGCAACTGACCTGGGAGAACATTCTACACCACATGCGGTGGCCCTGGTAGCAGAGGCTGAGGAACTGAGTTGCAGAAAGCAGGAGCCTGGCACGGAGGCATGGAGCCCACAGGGGTGCATAGAAAGGGAGCCAGGGACTAGGAAGCAAGCCAGGCTACTTTCCTTGAACATGCTACCTTCATCAGCACAGCCCCCTGACCCACAACTCATCCCACATTCCATGTACCTGAACCCCGCAATCCATTCCCATTCCCTGTGTTCCAAGCGCCCAGCCCACCAGCCCCCAGTGTGTGTACCTGCCCCAAAAACCCACCCCAAGTGCAGCCCAACCCACCTCTCCAACACCCCTTCAAGCAATACCCCCACCTCCCTGTTCCCTGCAGGCTGCTGTCTGCACATAGAGGCTGTGGGAGCTAATCTCCATATTCAGGATACCTCTGCTACACTCTTGCCCATAGAGTCACACATACTCACCCACCCCTCTGAGCTCTGAGCATCAGTTTATGGCGCACTTAGACCCATGCATGTGCATGGGCCCCCAGTCATGTCCTTCAGCTCTGGAAACTTCACTTTATAGCAGTCCTAGATGCACGCATGTACACAGTTCTCAGTCAGGCTTGCCAGCTCTGAGAAAGTGCTGACTGCACAACCAGGTCACATCTGCTTACAACACACAAAGGCATAACACTGACCAACTGCCACAGCTCTATGTTTGCATATAAAGGGCGCTGTGCCCTAGACCAGGGCTCACCAGGGCTGTGCCCTGCCCCCCAACCGGTGAACCCACACAGCTATAGCCTTCCTGACCACAAGGTGCCCACGTTCAAAAGCACCAGTGTAACACCCCAAACTGCACCTATACTTGCCCTGAATGAATCACTGCACAGTTGTGCCCTGCTCCCTACTGCGCCTCCATCCCACAACACAAGGCCTTAGACAACTGACAGAAATCAACTCCTAAAGTAAATCAATCAAGATATTTATATGCGACAAAAACAACAGGAGATCACTAAGCGTATCACAATGCACACAGACATAGCCGTGTCTAATGACCAAGTTAAAATACCAGAGGAGACACAGACATTGGAACAGCTAATCAAAGATGTTCATATAACTCTACTTGATAAAATAAGTGGGATGGCAAATGACATAAAGGTGATTAAGAAGACAGTAGTAAGAAACAGATTGGCATAATGGATTAAGAAATATAATCCAGCTATATGCTGTTTACAAGAGGCTCATTTTAGACCCAAAGATACAAATAGATTGAAAGGGAAAGGATGGAAAACGATTTCTCTAACATCAGAGAAAATACACTTTAAATGTAAAGACATCATAAGAGACAAAAAGGCACAATATACTAATTAAAGGTCAATTTACCAAGAAGATATAACAATCATAAATGTTTATACTTCCAATCAAGGAGCTCCAAAGTACATGAGACAGACATTGGCAAAATTGAAGGGAGCAATAGATGTTTCAACGATAGCAAGACACATCAATACACCACTCTCCACTAAAGCTAGAGCAACCAGACATATTACCAACAAGGAAATGGAGAAGTTAAAAAACTTGATAAATGAATTAGACCTAACAGACATATATAGGTCATTGCACCCCAAAACACAAAGGTATACATTCTTCTCTAGTGCTCATGGAACATTCTCCAGTATAGATCATATGCTGCAGCACAAAACAGGCTTTTATAAATTTTAAAACATTGAAATTATTCAAAGCACTTTCTCTGATGAAAATGGGATGAAGATGGATCTCAATAATCACCAAAGAAAGAGAACATTCACAAATATATGGAGATTGAATACACAATCTTAAACAACCAGTGGGTCCAAGAAGAAATTACTACAGAAATCAGTAGCTGTTTGGAGACGAATGAAAATGAGTATACAACTTACCAGAACTTATGGGATGTGCCAAAGGCTTTGGTGAGAGGGAAATTTATTGCCTGAAATGCCTATATTAAAAAACAAGAAAGAGCAGAAATAGAGAACTTAACAGCTTAACTGGAGGAACTTGAGAAAGAATAGCAAACTAATCCCAAAACAAATAGAAAAAGAGAAATAATAAAGATTAACGCAGAGATAAATGAATGGGAGAGCAAAAGAATCAATAAAACTAAAAGTTTGTTCTTTGAGAAAACCAATAAAATTGATGTGCCACTTGCAAGACTGACAAAAAGAAAACAAGAGGATGCAAATAAACAAAATCAGAAATGAGAAGGGGTGTGTAAAAACAGACTTTGAAGAAATAAAAGAAATCATAAGAGGATACTATGAACAAATATATGCCAACAAACTATACAACTTAGATGAAATGGACAAATTCATGGAAACCAGCAAACAAACTAAACAGACTCAGGAAGAAATAGAAGATCTCAACAAACCAATCACAAGTAAACAAACCAATCACAAGTAAGGAGATTCAATCAGATGACTTCACAGGGAAATTTTATAAAACATTCCAAAAAGAACCAACATCAATCTTGCTCAAACTTTTCCAAAAATAGTGAGGAGGAAGGAAATTTAACTAAATTATTTTATGAAGCAAATATCATATAAATACCAAAACTATGTTAAGATGCTACAAGAAAGAAAAACTGGAGACCGATCTCCCTAATGAACATAGATGCAAAAATCCTCAACAAATATTAATAAATCAAATCCAACAAAACATTAAAATAAATATGCACCATGACCAAGTGGGATTTATATCAGGAATGCAAAGATGGTTCAACACAAGAAAATCAATTAATACAATAGAGCACATTAACAAATTGAAAGGGAAAAATCACCTGATCATCTTGATTGATGCTGAAAAAGCATTAGACAGGATTCAACAACATTTTCTGATAAAAACACTCCAAAAGATAGGAATCAAAGGTAACTACTTTAATATAATGAAGGGAATATATGAAAAACTGATAGCCAGAATTGTACTTAATGGAGAGAGACTGAAAGATATCACCCTAAGATCAGAAAAGAGACAAGGCTGCCCACTGTCACCATTATTATTTGAAATTGTGCTAAAAGTTTTAGCTTGAACAATCAGGCAGTACAAAGAAATAAAAGGCATCCAAATTGGAAAGAAAGAAGTAAAAATTTCATTATTTACAGATGACATAATACTATACTTGAAAGATCCTGAGAAATCTACAGTAAAGTTACTTGAGCTAATCAACAAATTCAGTAAGTTGGTGGGAAATAAAATTAATGTGCAAAAATCAACAACATTTCTATACACATGCAATAACCTAGCAGAGTAGTCAGTTAGGAAAAAAATCCATTCAAAATAGCAACTAAAAGAATCAAGTACTTAGAAATGAACTCAAATAGTGGCATAAAGGATTTGTACACAAAAAACTACATAACATCACTAAAAGAAATTAAAGGAGATCTAAATAGGTAGAAAGACAACCCCCGCTCATGGTTAGGAAGGCTAAATATAGTTAAGATTTCAATTCTACCCAAACTGATCTACAGATTCAAAAACAGTACCAATCAAAATTCCAACAACCTACTTTGAAGACTTGGAAAAGCTAATTACCCAATTCATCTGGAAGGGAAAGAGACCCTGAATATCTAAAAGCAACCTAAAAAAGAGAAATAAAGTGGGAATATTAACAATCCCTAACTTTAAAACCACAGCCCCAGTGGTCAAAACAGCATGGTACTGGCACAAAGATAGAAGCACTGGACGATGGACTTAAATTGAGATTATAGAAATAGACCATGAAATCTATGGTCAACTGATTTTGACAAGGTCCCCAAATCCTCTAAACTAGGACAAAATAGTCTTTTCAGTTGGGCATGGAAGAACTGGATATCACTAGCCAAAAGAATGAAAGAGGACACCTATTTTATACCCCACTCAAAAATTAACTCAAAATGGATTAAACACCTAACTATAAGAACTAGCACCATGAAGCATCTAGAAGAAAATGTAGGGACACATATTCAAGACCTGGTAATAGGTAGTAGGTTCCTAAACTTTACACCCAAAGGACAAGCAACAAAAGAAAAAATAGGTAAATGGGAACTCCTCAAAATCAAATGCTTCTGCACCTCAACAGAGTCACCTTTGTCAAGAAAGTGAAGAAGCAGCCAACTCAATGGGAGAAAATATTTGGAAATCACATATCAGACAAAGATTTGATTTCCTCTCTATACAAAGAAATCATTCAACTCAACAACAACAACAACAAAAAACAACTCAATTATTAAATGGGCTAAAGATATGAATATGCATTTTTCTGGAGAGCAAATACAGATGGCTCAAAAGCACATGAAGAGATGCTCATTTGCATTGTCTATAAGGGAAATGCAGATCAAAATTATGAGATACCACCTCCCACCTATAAGAATAGCTGCTATTAAAGAAACAGGAAACTATAAATGTTGAAGAGGGCATGGAGAAATTGGACAATTATGCACTGCTGGTGGGAATGTATAATGGAGCATACACTATGGAAGACTGACAGTTCCTTAGGAAACTAAATATCGAGTTGCCCTATGACCCAGCAATAGCACTACTTGCTATATACACAGAAGAGCTGAAAGCAATGAAAATGACACAAACAGATATTTTCACACTGATGTTCATAGCAGCATTATTCACAATCACCAAAGGATGGAAACAAACTAAATGCCCATCAATAGACGAGTGGATCAACAAAATGTGGTATATACATATGATGGAATATTATGCAGCAGTAAGACTAAATGACATCCTGAAGCACATGACAAGATGGATGAGCCTTGAGGACATAATGCTGAGTGAAATAAGCCAGGCACAAAAGGATATACACTGTATGATTCCACTTTTATGACCAGCACAGAGGTATAATCAGAGGCTTATAATACAGAATATAGGGGCTTAGAGATACAAAGAAGCTTGAGACAGGTGAACAGTTAGGTAGTGAAGTTGAATTCCAGTGTAAGAGAATAAATAGAAGTGAAGGTGGCTCTCTAGTGGGTCTATAAGTAATATTACCATATTGAGAATGAACCAGATTGAAAGGGGTTATACAGACTTAAGTGCCCCACTGATTAACACTAGAAATATGAATTAGTTCTTATAAGAATTACTAAAAAGATATGATTCATGTACAAAGAGTCTTTAGGTCCCAGGTACAGGGGAAAAACTGCTATTGCATGCTATGAGCTATGTTCAAAAGGAAAACATCAGCACTACAACAGCAACAGCAGAGGTAAATAATGGGGGGGAGGGAAAAGAGTTAAGAGGAAGTTTAGATTTCCTATTTGGCAAGGGTGTGTTTATTGTTTTTCTTTTTCTTGGGAATAATGAAATTATCTAAAATTGACAATGTTGATGGACTGTAGTCTTTGGGCAATATACACAATGCCTGATGAATGCAGATAGCTGAAGCATGCACTGACTGAGAAGTAGATTGGTGAATGATGGTGTATAATTATGAATATAGGTTGTGCTGCTACAAAAAGGAACAAAGTCATGTGGCATGCAACAAAGTGAATGAACATTTGGGACATTTGATGAGGCAAAATAAGCCAGAAATAATAGAGGAACAATGGTATGGTCTCCTTTAGAAAATGCTTATAAGAAAACAGGGACCTAGATTGCAAGCTTTTATAGCAGACACACTAAGTCCGGAGTAATGATTATTATTTCTGGATTTCAAGAGGCTGTTACATATATATATATATAAAACCAGATGTCTAGAGATAAAAATGAAGCTGATCAGGTTGTGGCTAAAGTAATCCAGAACAAAGGGGTAAGGAAGACAGTGTCTTTATTTTAGTATCACACATACTCTTTGAGAACAAAGGTAGAAAGATTTATTTGGTCTGGAACTGAAATGTTCTGCAGTGCATAATCTAATTCAACCTATCTGTATAGCTCATTTGATCAATTAAAACACAGAGAGTCCAGAATAAGAAAGAGATCTTTTTATCCTGTATAGATTATTGTAATGCCTCAAAACATCCTAGGGTATATTAAGGAAATACCAAGGAATAATATTCCATCCTGACAAAAGGGGGAAAAGAAGTGTAACTAATAAAATATCAGTGGCAGAAAGTGTTCAAATCAAGTTGAGAGGCTACTCTGGTGGTTGCTCCTACACAAGCTTCAGGTAGACCTTTCTACCTATCATAACCTGCCAGCCCCCAATCAGGACCATTCCAGCCATTCCTAAAGAACATCTAGGTCAATACATACAATTCCGTAAGGGTTCCATGTACTAGAGTAACTTTCCAGAAACCTATAACCTCCAGATAGGTCCTCAGTCCAGATAAGTCCTGAAACTTAGAGGGCCCAGCCTCCCTAGGATATCAGATAGTTCCATCTCTGTACCCCATATTAGTGACATACCTTTCCAATGTGAAAATTTAGAATGGTCATAGCCCAAACACCCTTAACAAGAGGGATAGGAAGATCAAAGGTGACGATGAAGTTACACAGTGAAGATAGAATTTAACAAATGAATATGAATGCTGAATCATTAAATTGATGTCTTTTTTAGTCTCTAGTATCTTGTAGCAGCTAGAAGTAAAAACTTAAAATTGTGGAATTGTAACCCATGCCTATCTCTCAAATATATTCTACAACTAATTGTGGTGCTATGCTTTGAAATTTATTACCATATATATAATATTTCACAAAAAAGAAGGAAAAAATTGATTGTGATGCCTCCTATATTCTGGAGCAGCTAGAAGAGAAAATCTGAGAGTTTTGTGTGGTAGCCCATGACAACCTCAGGGGCCTATCCTGTAACTACTTGTTAAAGAGTGCTTTGAAAACTATTGCTTTTTTATTTCTTTTCTTTGTCTGTATGTTATACTATAAAATTTTGAAGAAAAGTTAAAAAGAACGAGTGTCCTATTTTTTCACATTCTCTCCAAAGCTTGTAATTTTGCTTTTTAATGATAACTTTCCTAGAGGGCATAAAATGGCCTCTCACTGTGGTTTTGATTTGTGTTTCCCTAAGATCTAGTGATGCTGAACATCTTTTCATGAGTTTTTAGTCATTTTTAAATCCTCTGTGGAAAAATATGTATTCAAATCTTTTGTCTATTTTTAATGAGGTTGTTTGTTGATCACTGAGTTGTAATATTTAAATATATATTCTGGATATTAAATATTTATCAAATACGCAGTTTCCAAATAATTTCTCCCATTGATTAGGGTGTCTGTTCACTTTCATGATAATGTCCTATGAAGTTCAAAAGTTTCTAATTTTGATAAGGTCATATTTATCTTTTTTTTTTATTTGTTGCTTGTATTTTGTGTGTAAAGTCTAATAAACCATCGCCTAAAACAACATGTTGAAGATGCTTCCCTTCATTTTCTTCTAGGAATTTTAGAGTCCTAGTTCTTATATTCAGGTCTGTGATCAATTTTTGAGTTGATTTTTGTTTATCGTGTGAGATAAACAAAATCATTTAGAATATGGACATCCAGTTTTATTGGCACCATTTTTTAAAGAGACTATTCTTTCCCTATTGAGTTGACTTGGCAGCCTTGTAAAAAAAATCAATTAACTATACATGGGAAAGTCTATTCATGAACTCTCGATTCCATACCGGTGGCCTATATATTTATTCACTGTGCCTGTACCATGCTGTTTTGACTACTGCAGCTTTGTAATAATAAGCTGTAAGTCAGAAAGTTTGAATCCTCCAAATTTGTTGCTCTTTTCTAAGATATTTTAGTCTAATTGAGACCCTTAATGTTAAAAAAAAGAAACAAAACTGATAATTGGTTTCTCTACTCTGTAAAGGTGGCTGTGGGGATTTTGATCAGGATTGTGTTAAATCTGTAAATCATTTTGGGTAGAATTGGCACCTTAATTTTATTTAGTCTTCTAATCCTGGAGCACAAAATGCCCATCTAAATTTTTAAGTCTTTTTAAATTTCTTTTAGCAATGTTTGTAGTTTTCTGTGTAAAGTCCTTCAAATCTTTTTTTCAAATTTATTCCTAGATATTTTAGTCTTTTAGTTGCTATTGTAAATGGAATTTTTCTTGATTTCCTTCTCAGATTGCTCATTAAAAATGGATAGAAACACTATCAATTATATGGGGTCAATATTGTACCCAGCCACTTTGCTGTTTTCATTGATTATTTCTAGTAGCTTTGTTCTAGATTTTTCAGGAATTCCTATATGTAGATTTTTCAGGTCATCTGCAAGTAATGAAAGTTTTACTTCTTTGGTTCTAATTTGGATCACTTAAATTCTTTTATTTGGCTAACTGCCCTAGGATTCTAGGACTTCCAGAACATTGTTGAATAAGTGGTAACAGTGGTCATCCTTATCTTGTTCTGCATCTTAGAGGGAAAGCTTTCAGTCCTTCAGCATTTAGCATGATGTTACCTGTCGGCTTTTCATATATGCCCCTGATCATGTTGAGGAAATTTATTTCTATCCCTATTTTTCTAAGTGTTTTTATCGAGAAATGATGCTGTATCTTGTTAAATGCCTTTTCTGCATCAATGGAGATGACTATGTAGTTTTTATCCCTTTGTTTTGTTAATAAACCATTAACAAAGTAGTAAATCAATTAACTATACATTTGTTAATGAAGATACTACATTAAACTTGGATTTTCTTATGTTTAACCACTTTGCATACCTGGGATGGATGCCTTTTTGATCATGGTACATTCTTTTAATGTGCAGTTGAATTTGATTTGCAAGTATTTGTTGAGGATGTTTGCATCTCTATTCATTAAGAAACATGTTGGTGATTTTCTTTTCTTGCAGTATCATTATCTGGCTTTGGCATTCAGTGATTACCTCTTAAAATTAGTTGGCACATAGTCACTCGTCTTCAATTTTTTAGAAGGGTCTAAGCAGGAATGTTGTTAATTCTCCTTGTAGTGACACCTGCGAAGCCATCTGGCCCTGGAAGTTCTTTGTTAGGTTTCTAATGACTGATTCAATCACTTTACTTGTACCTGATTTATTGAGGTATTCTGTTTCTTCTAGAGTAAGTGTAGGTTGTTTGAGCGCTTCTGGGAATTTGTCCATTTTATCTATGTTGTCTAATTTGTTGGTGTACATTTGTTGATAGTATCTCCTAATGATACTTTTACTTTCTGTGGGTCAGTAGTAATGCTACCGTCTCATTTCTGATCTTATTTATATGCACCTTTTCTCTTTTTCTTTGTCAGTATAGCTAAGGGTTTGCAATTTTATTAATCTTTCCAAAGAACCAACCTATGGTTTTGTTAATACTCTTTATTGTTATTTATTCTCAATTTCTTTTATTTCTGCTCTGATCTTTCTTAGATTTTTCATTATCTGTGGTTTGCATTTACTTTGCTGTTTTTTTCTAATTCCTCCAGGTGTCCAGTGAGGTCTTTGATTTTAGCTATTTCTTCTTTTTCAATGTAAGCATTTAGGGCTGTAAATTTCCTTCTCCACACTACCTTCACTACATCTTAATAATTTTGATATGTTGTGTTCTCTTTTTTTGTCCATCTGAAGATATTTACAGGTCTTCCTTGTAATTTGTTTTTTGATCCATTGATTGTTCATGTGTTTTTAATTCTCATATATTTGTTGATTTTCCAGTTCTTCACGGAATCCATATGAAAATTAAGCCTTTTATTGGGGTATATGATTCAAACTAACAAAACCTAGTGTAAATATTTTCTCTGTTTAAAAAATATTATTGTGTTAGATTTAAAATAACTCCACAAATGCAAAACATATGACAGACAATAGTTTACTTAACTAATTCCCAAAAGGTATCTGGGATATATATATATATATATGTTCATGTATGTGGATACACAAGGTACATTCAGTTTTTATTTACACACATAAAATGTATAATATTTAATTATTGCTATGTCATTATGCAATATGTGCTTTATTATCATAAGTACATTATTGTAATGTTCTGCAATAAAGAAAAAGAAAATATATAGACAAAAATATATTAACTTACCTTTTTGATATCACTACTGCTAATATTTTATTTTATTCCCTTTCAGTATTTTTTCATATGTCAGATGTATTTATATTATAATAATAAAAATACTCATATCACGAATTAAATATCTCCCTTGTGCCTCTAATAATTTTATAGGCATTGCATAAGGACATGCACCTAAATAACTAACTTTTACAAAGTGAAAGTAGAAATTGAAGTCCTTGGCCCCTTGCCTTCAGCACTTCTCTTCCCATACCACTTCCTTCATGATCAAAAGCCTCAGGTGCATTTTTGGGGGGCACTCCAGATAGCTTGTCTGAACTCCAGCCATACCCACATCCTCTCTACAAACAACTACTCTTGGGCACCTCTCAATTTTAAGGATGCATATATTTGTCATGCCAGCTAGACTCAGGTAGGAAGAGAATTGTGCAATTGCTGAAGCTATGCTCCATGGCCATTTTTTGCAGGAAACTCTGGAGCGTGGGCTATTGATGAGTGGCCTAAAGGGGAAAATTTGGGATCTTGTGGGCATATCCATTTAATCTTTGAGACTCCTCACTCAATATGTAGGACCAAAATAGAAGTTGTGAAAGATACGCTCCCTTGGTAGAAGGCTATATTGTTTAAGTTCTAATGGTGGCTTTGTTAATATTAATGTTCATAATAAAATATAAGTATTTCTGCTTTTCCTGCCAACAGTCAATATCTCATACAAGGCCAGAATGATATGCTTAAAAATTACTTTATCACTCACTCTTTGATTAAAATCTTTTGAAGCTTATTCTTTGTATTTCTAATAACAGCATGATTCTTTACCATAAGCATGTTGAAACACAAATAAGCATCAAGCTTTCATATTACAAGCATTTTATTTGGGACACCTAAAGTTTCACAGCAGCAAGGAATCCAATTATTTTCAAGAACAGAAGCATCATTAATATTCAAAGAGTGACACAAAATCTGTACCGACATAAAGAGGATGTTAACTTGAGTCCTTTTGACTAGACAGGGGTTTGTCCATTTAATAGAGATGACTTAGGGAAAGTGAGCTTTATTTTGTATTGAGTCAAATATAACACTAGAGGCTTGATTGACTATCTCTGTTGACCATCTTTGGGGGATTACAAATTTCAAAAATTTCAATAGAGAATTCAACTTAAGGAAGTAGGGCATAAGTTTTTGATTGTATGTTTTATGGCACTGAGGGTTCCCCAGGCTTTCTTAATAATTTTATCAATTTCCCCTCCTTTGGTATTTTTTGTCTCACATTCTCCACTGGAAATCTCTTATGTGTCATTGATGATTACATGGATTAGGTGATTTCATGGGTTAGTGGCTATATAGCATCATTGAAGAGTTAAGAGATCAAGCAACAATTAACAATAGTATAATTATTATGATTAATAGGATAACAAGCTTCCCTATCAAGACATCTCTGAACCAAGGTCCCCATGACCCCAAAAGCCATCCAAAAAGAGGATCAGATTGATCAGATTTGTGAGGTATATAAGCTTATTCAGCTGCTTCTCTAGTATGGGTTTATGCAGCCACTACTTCTTGGTAAACTTCCCTTTGACTGTAATTTTAAGGGCTTAGGTGCTACCAGGACACCATTCTGAGCCACTGAAGAAGATCAGAGAGGAGGATGCATCCAGCTCTGAGCCAATTTTGATTTTCAATTTCAAAAACTGATAATTAAACTGTACTCAGGGACCCTGTCTGCAAGTTTTAAAATCATAAGCTGTTGAGCTAACATTGTTATTATCCTCTCCTTTAATCATTGAGTTCAGCCAAAACATTTCCTTTGTGTTCTTTACTTTCTCTCTCGAGTAATGTCCTATTTTATAATAGCTACCTCTGTTGGGTATTTTAGTGTCTTGAGGAGGTCATTCAATAGAGGTTCACTTTTAATGGGATTGCCTGTAACTGTCACTAATCCCCTTGCTTTTAAAACATTCCAAAATATACTGCATAAAAGGCCTACATGGACTACTATCTGTATATATGTTTACTCTCTGAGAGTCTGCCAATTAAAAAGCTCTATTCAAAGCTATTAATTCACTATTGGGGTGACATCCTCAGGTAAGATTTTATGTTCAATACATTCCTTGGAGTTAGCTACAATTTAGACCCCCTAATAGTTACTGATTTCATTCCAAAGGCAGACTTCATTTACAAAAAGGAATCAAGTCAGGATATGGAGGGGGATGTGTCTGAGATCCAACCTAGGGCTATAAATTTTGTGAGGGGTGGAAAAGCATCCATGAAAATCTCCTTCTTCTTAAAGATGAAGGAGCATGGCTTGATTGAGGAAATTACATTGATGGATAGATACATGGGAAGGGTTAATAAACAATTTTTATATGAGATACATCTATCATCAGAGAAACGTTGAATGTTTGCATTTAGAAGAGTTTGTACTGCAAGGAGGAGCCATTAAATATAGGGGGAGTCCAGAAGTGTATCAGGTGAAATCTCAACCAACTTAGTAGCTAGAGCAACAACCTTAAGACAAAGTGGCTGGGTCTTCACAACTGGCTAAATATTTAGACTACAACAAGTGATAGGTCTCTGCTTCTGAGTTAGGACTGCCAGAGTATGTCCATCTCTTTTATGTACAAACTGGAAGAAATTTTTATCATAATATTGAAGTCCCAGAGAAGGTTATTGTGATAAACTTGTCTGTAGTTAAATAAATGTCATTCCATGGGAGGGGTTTTGAAGTACTAGCTTTAGAAAAGTCATTAAGTGGGGCTGCAATAGCTGAGAAATTAGCTATCCATTGGAGACCAGAGCCAGCTAACCTAAAAATTCCCAACTTGTATCTTTGTGATTGGTCTAGGGAATTTGGGAATGATGCCATGCCTGTTGAGTGTTAATCTTTCTCCTCCTGAGATAGATTTGACCTAAATAATGTGCAGTCCTTTGACAAAATTGTAGTTTATTATTGGATGACTTACATCCCTTTTAGGCCAATGCCTCTAGAAAGTAAAAAGATTTTTTCTCACCAGCCTCCGAAGCTTTAGAATAAATTAGTGTCATCCACATATTGAATTAAAGTAGACTTCTGTGGGAAGTTTAAGTCTCATACATCCTGATTAAGGACCTGAGAGATATAGGAGGGAAGCTCTGTAAATCCTTGAGTCATGACAGTCTGAGTACATTGTTGTTTTTACAAAGTAAAGGCAAATGGCAATGACTTTCAGGATCAAGAGACACTGAAAAATGGTAGGCACAAATCTATTTCAGTAAAATAGGTGGAATTTGAAGGGACAGAAGACAAGATGGAATTTGGACTAAGGACTGTTAGAAATCCTGGGATAGATATTTAGTGTATAGCTCTTAAATCTTAGACAAACTGATAACCAAACCCTCCTATTATTAACTAGAAGAAAGGAGGTGTTATATGGGCTAGTATATGGCACAAAAAGAGTTCTCTTTTGATGACTCTCTTTACTATGGTTCTTAATTATTTTTAGCTTCTGATTTAAAGGACTATTGAGGTGTGCCTGTTTGAAACTGATATATACCCCAGAAAAGCCATGTTCTTTTTCTTAATCCAATCGTATGAAGGCAGACCTATTGTTTTTGTAGGGCCTTTTGATTTGGTTGTTCCCATGGAGATGTGTCCTACCCAATTGTGGATGAGACCATTTCATTAGGTGATTTCTGTGATTTCTGTGGAGATGCATCTCTACCCATTCAAGGTGGGTCTTAATCCACTTACTGGAGTTCTTTAAGAGGGAATCATTTTGTAAAAAGCTCAGAGGTGATGGAGATGTTTGGAGATGCAGAAACAAAATGTCCCTGGGGAAGCTGTTTGTAACTAGAAACCAAAGTACCAGCAGACAACAGATAGCAGTCATGTGTGCTCTCAGCTGATAGAGGACTTACAGATGCCATTGGCCTTTCAGTTAAGGTATCTTTCCCTGGATGCCTTTTAGTTTGGACCATTTTTATGGCTTTAGAACTGTAAACTTGTAACTTAATAAATCTCCTTTATGAAAACCAACCCAAGGTGTGCATGGCTGGTTCAGTGGTAGAATGCTTGCCTTCCATATGGGAGACCTGGGCTTGATTTCCAGACCATGCGCCACTCCCCCTCCCCCCCCAAAAAAAACCCAACCCATTTCTGATATATTTCATCCTGACAACATTAGCAAACTAAAACGTAAGGCAACTTTGGTATAGCTTTGGTGAGATCTATATGGAAGTGTACCCACATCAGTTGTACCAATTGAATCTTTGATTCCCACAAGGCCTCTGGGACTAATTGCAGCATCTTCAGGAGGACTTCTGCTGGGAACTGCAGAACTGAACTAGAGTAGCCAAAACCAGATATTAAGTGATGTGAAAAAATTTCTGGAATTTCATGGAAGATTTCTGTTGGCTTGTATTCTATTTTAAAATGTAATTTGCTTAATAAACCTCTACCTAAGGGGTTAATTGCTATGCTCCCACAGAGAAGAAATGGATATGTATCTTATCAGGATCCTATAGTTATGTTCAATGGTTTAAACAAAGGACTAGTCTGTAGTTTGTTTGAAATTTCTACTAAGCTGACAGTTTAGAAACTTGAGGAAGAGGTGCTGGAAGTGTAGTAGGTTTAGTAGTTGATAATGTGGGCCCTGTATCAATTTAAAAAGTCTGTTTTACTCAATAATTCTAATTTGAGTTCCCCATTTTCACCTAATTGAATCGAGAGGAAAAGGCCATATTTTCCCTTCGAGCTCCTTCAGGATTGATGTGTTGGGAAATCTGATTGACATCATTCCCTTTTGTTTTGAAGGACTGATATTCTTCTCACCAATGTCCCTTTTACTTGCAATATATACCTATGATTTCATTAAAATTATTAACTGGATGGGTCAGAGAAGCATTAAGTTGCTTGATTACAAGGCCATGTGTTTATGTTTAGTATGTCAAGCAATAAATATGAAACTAAGCTGTAAGGCAGCAAATATGTTTATTTGGAATCGTAGAATTGCAATTTGGGGAGCACAGATTCAGGTAGCCACCCAAATCATATCCCCTCACACAAGTTCAGGCAGGAGTTTTAAAGTAAAAAAAAAAGATTACATAAATTGTTTGTGATTAGTGGACATTCTGAGAGCTCCAAATGTCCTTCAGTTTAGATAGTTTTCTGAGGTTCTTGTCTTGTGTTTGTTTCTGGCGTCAGGATGTCCTTAGAGTTTTGAGGAATATTGTTGCCTGAGGCTTGCATACTTTGCCAGCTTGTAATATCTGACTAAGATTTGCATAAGAGTAACCTCCAGAATGACCTCCTAACTCCATTTTAAATCTCTTGACCATACTAACTCTTTCATGTTATTTTCTTTTACAAATGAAACCTTGCATTTGTTCTAGCATCTTTCAGAATGTTCTGCCATGTGTTAAAATTCAGAAAGAGGAGTTCTTTGCCACTCCATCTTTTACTTCCTTATTAAATTCCTAATCTCTAGATTATTTCATTT
>PVIY010035464.1:0-26270 GCA_004026745.1 Myrmecophaga tridactyla
CTCAAATGGGTGGAGACATGTCATCCCCTAATCCAGTTTAACAACCATTCTTAACTAAATCACATCAACCAGGGAGATGATCCAATCACAGTTTCAAACATACAGCATGGAATAGAAATTATTCTACCTTTACAAAATGATATTTTGATTAAAACATGGCTTTTCTTAGGGGGCATACTTCTTTTCAAACCAGCACACCATGTGACAGAGGAACAAGGATTGCCCACAGCCAGTCTTTGAGAAGAAAGCATCACCTTGATGATGCCTTAATTTGAACATTTTCTTGGCCTCAAACTGTAAGCTAATAAATTTGCATTTTTAAAGCCAATCCAATTCATGGTATCTGCTTTCAGCATCCTAGGAAACTAAAACACTGATAATAAAATTTACCACTATTTGTATATTTCTCCTGTTATCTATGTCTCTTTTTGTTATTTATTTTGAGGCTATATTATGAGGCACAAGGAATTTTAAATTGTTCTATCTTCCTGTCATATTTACCATTTCATCATTTGAAAAAACTCCTCTTTACCTCTAATAATGCTCCTTGCTCTAAAACCTACTGTATTAATTGGGGTTTTCCTGGGAAACAGAACCAACAAGACAGAAGATTGCGTGTGTGTGTGTGTGTGTAGACATACACAATGTAAATATTATGAAATTTACTATAGGAATTGGCTCACATGACTCTGAGGATGGTCAAGTCCAAATTCCATAGTGCAGGCTGCAAGCTGGGAACTCTGATAAAGGTTTTCAATGAATTTCCCAGGAGAGGTTGGCTGGCTGAAGTAGAGATGAAAATTCTTCCTTCTAACTGAAATCATCACTCTTCCTTTTAATGCCTTCAACTGATTTAATGAGACTTCTCTCATTGTTGAAAGCAATTTCCTAGATTGATTGTAGGTATAAACAGCCATAGATAGAATCAACTTACTAATGATTTAAGTCCCTGAAATATCCTCACAATAATAATCAGGCCAGTGCTTGCTTGACCAAACAACTGAACACCATAACCTAACTAAATTGACATGTGAACTTAATCATCACATCTACCTTGTCTGATATTAACTTTCTTTTGCTTAGTTTCACAAGGCATATCTTATTTCATCTTTACACAGCCAACCTTTCCAGTACTTGTGTGTAAATTCAGTCTCTTTATGAAGCATATGGTTGGGTTTGTTTCGTTTTGTTTCCAAAAAATGAGTCTGATAATCACCGCCTTTCTTCTGAAAATTTTAATCCAATTATATTTAATATAATTACTATTAGATCTTGGTTTTTCTCTTCCATCTTATAATTTTTTTACTTGCCCCACCTGTTCTATTTATTTACTCTCCTACCCTGACTTGATTAATCAAAAAAAATTATTCTATTTTCTCCTCTGTTCAATCTTACTTTTTACATTCTTCTACTGTATCTTCATGCTTATCCTAGAGAGTACTTTGAGCATTCTTTACTACTTTCACTGCTTCCTAGAAATGCAAAGACCTTCTTCATTTTATGTTATTTACTGTCATGTCTCTCAAACCTATAAATGTTTTTAAATTCACAAAACATTATTATTGCTTGTACAACCAAACTTCTTTTAGATTTATGTTTATATTTACCCTTTTCATTCTTCTTCATTCCTCCTTAAAGTACCATGGTTCTTTCTTGGGTTATTTTCTTACAATATCTGGTATTCCTTTTAATTCAAGTCTGCTGGAAATAAATTTTTTTCAGTTTTTGTCTGTTTAAACATGTCTTTATTTTACCCTTCAAACTATTTGAAGAGTATTTTCACTGGATAAGGAATGCTAAGTTGAAAGATATTTCTTTCAGAATATTAAATATTTTCATCACTTTCTACTTTTGATCCTTTTCATTAAGAAATCAGCTGTCAGACTTATTGTTATTCCTGTAAAAGCAATCTTCCTGGCTGTTTAAAAATTTTTCTGTCTTTGGTTATCAGCAATATTATTATGATGCACTTAGGTGTGACTTTCTTTGTATTCATATTGCTTGGGGTTTATAATATTGAATCTCTGAAATAACATCTTCCAATTTAGGGAAATTTTCAATTTCTGATCAAACTCTGTGTATGCTCTATTTTCTCTCATCTCACCTTCTGGGACTCCAATTACCCATACATTAGAACTTTTCAAAAATTGTCATATATTCCTATGCTGTTTCTGTCCTTTTCCTCATTTGTTCCTTTCCACACTTCACTCTGAATATTTTCTACTGACTCAACATCAATTCATTCACTATTCAGCTTTATCTTATTTGCTATTAAATTCACTTTATTGTTCTTAACCTGTTATTTTATTTTTCAGTTATGTAATTTTCTTTTGACTCTTTTTTCAATTTTTCAGTTCAAATTCCCCATCTGATCATTTATATTTTGAACACATTATTCACAGTTATTTGAAGCCTATGTCCAGTTCATTCAACATCTGGATTGCTTATGGCCTTTTTTTGTTTGTAGGGGGCAGGGTTTTTTGTCTTTTTTTGTTTCCTTTTGTATTTTCATCCTTTGAGTCTAGTCCTTGGTATACCTGGTGAATTTTTTATTCAATGACAAGAATTTTTAATGAAAGCTTTAGGGATAAATTAGGGCATTTTATGACCTTATCTTCCTCTAGAGAGAATTTACTTATGTCTCTTTCAGACAGACTAGAATTGATTACCTTTATCCAATCTGGGATTCATCCATTTCCAAGTTAAATTCCTGCCTTTGTGAGAAATGGTTTATTTCCAGTTTGTCATTACTCTTAGGATATAGACTTCCCTCAAAAAAGCTTTGATAGTTTATCAAGGCTCCTACTCTTTAGTGGACATTGAATTTGATTTTTTGTTCTCCCCAACAAATAGAAAGAACTGAAAGTTCTACTTAGTTTCTTTGTCTGTTAATCATAATTTTCTGTTCAGGCTCTGAATCTCTTAACTATTGCTTCCAAATTAACAAATTCCTCAAGGGAAAATAAGCACTGAAGAATGTTAGGCTCATTTAAAAGCATTTTCCTTTATCTTGGGGATCTTGGCATTCAAATCCTAATCACTTGTGTGTTAGGTTGAATTATGTATCCCAACAAACACATGTTCTTACTCTTAATCCATATTCCTGTGGGTACAAACTCATTTTAACTAGGGCCCTTGAAGATGTTATATTTTCTTAAGATGTGGCCCAACCGAATTATGGTGGGTCTTAAATCCAGATTACTGGAGACCTTAAAAAGTGGACCTAGAAGTCACAGAAACAAGAAAGAAGAGGATATCACTATGTGACAGGAGGCAGGAAAGCAAGCCAATGAACCCCAAGGATTGTGACAAGCCAGCACTAAAACAGTACAGTCTTCAGGGAGTAAGCAAGCCTTCTAGCCTCCAAAACTATGGGATGAAAAATTCCCATTGTTTAAGCCAGCCCTTTGTGTGGTATCTGTCATAATAGCCTGGCAAACTAAGGAAACTTGGTAGCTACCTGACGCCTTTAAGCAAATGTTTTGTTAAAAAAAAAAAGTTGGTAATTTACCCAGAATTTCTAGTCACAATGGGAAAACAGATTCTGGCAAGTGCTATTTTCTTAACTAGAAGTGGAAATTGTTCTATTCATTTACAGAAAGACTGATACATACTGATTAGACTGATTATCTAATTTTTTTAGTAATGACCATAAAGTGTTATATTTCTTTTTTCTGGTGAAAATGTAACCTTGAATGTTTTTCACATATTACAAATACAGGTTCACTGAAGACAACTTTGAAAACTATAAAAGGATAAAGAAGAAATTGAAATCATTCAAATACCCATCATCCAGGGATAAACTCAGTTAGCCATTTGAAATTTATTTTTCCAGATTTTACCCTACAATATTTTCCACACAAATATGATTATAATATGCACATAGTTTTATATTTTTTAACTTAAAATACATTGTAAGCATCCCTTTATGACATTTTATATTTTTCTCCTGCTTTTTTTTGCCTTTAGACAAACACAATAATTTAATTAATACACCTGCATTATTAGATACTAAGGTTGTTTCTCAATTTGGGGTTGCTATAAACAGTATGTTGATAATTATACTTAAACACATGTAAGCAATATTTTCTGTGGTGGTCTGAAACTGCATGTACCCCAGAAAAACATATTCTGAAGTTTAATCCATTTTTCTGGGTGTGGACCCATTGTAAGTAGGATCTTTTGATGAGGCTACTACAGTTAAAGTGCAATCAGGACGAGTCTTCATCCTCTCACTGGAGTTCTTTATAAGAAAGGAAATTCAGACAAAGAGAAAG
The DNA here is from genome assembly GCA_004026745.1 of Myrmecophaga tridactyla. NCBI lineage: Eukaryota > Metazoa > Chordata > Mammalia > Pilosa > Myrmecophagidae > Myrmecophaga > Myrmecophaga tridactyla. Next base: position 4,278 of record PVIY010035464.1, read on the forward strand.
CCAGGGAAGCAGAAAGCTGAAAGAAACGAAAACGAGAAGAGAAGGTAAAGTCCTGCAGACACCACCATGTACCTTGCTGTGTAGCAGAGAAACCAAGAATCATGGGCAGCTGTTCTTACAGAAAAAAAAAAACATTGCCTTGCTGATGTATTGATTTGGACATTTTCCCAGATGCTAGCCATAAGCAAATAAATTAACTCTGTTCTAGCTAAACCATTTCGTGGTATGTTGCTTTCAGCAGTCAAGCAAACTAAAACATTCCCTAAGTATAAATTCCTAGAAGTGTGATTCCTGTATCAGAGTACAAACATTTTAAGATTTTTGATGTATATTTGTAGCTAAATTGTCTCCTAGAAAAATTACACCAGTTGATCCCCTCAAGAGTATATGAGAGGGTGCATGGGTAGTTCAGTGGTAGAATTCTTGTTGGCCATGCAGGCAACCCACGTTTAATTTCTGGTCCAAGCACTTCAAAAAGAAAAAACATTCAACAAACGGTGTTGTGATAACGGGATACTCACGTGGAAAAGAATTAAATGTGACCCTCATCATACAGCATACAAAAAAAAAGAGTGTATGAAATGTCATTGCCCTTCACCATCTATCACAGAATAAAATTCAATTTTATTGCAAATTTGTAGGAAAAAAATGGGTCTCTTATTTGCACTTCAATTGATAGCAGTAAAAGAAAATTTTCCATGTTTACTGTCCTTTTAAAAATTTCTCCTATTGAAAATAATCTCTTTATGTCCTTTGTCTATTTAAAGGATGTTTCTAAAATAAAATAGAATAAATTCTATTACTGTACATACATGAGAAGCAGTTATTATGGAAATTTCCTTTATAAATTGTGCTTGGAAATTTGCTTAATGAGTTAATCCTTAATTAACTGCAAAACCCAATTATTATCCAGAGTGGCTACTATATTGCTAGTATTGAGAATTAATTATCCTTATTCTTTGGACACAGAATTTCCTATAGACATAGTAATATAATAAATTATACACTAACATGGTTTGGAGAATTCTGGTTATTTGTGCTTGAATACATATGCTATGCAACTATGAAAAAGCCATTTATACACACCATCTCATGATCTTCTCTTCCTACAGATGCATCACTAATATCTATAAATGCAGTTTCCATAAATGCTAGAGTTCTGAAAGATGAACCTTACACTCTCTTGAGAAGTAATTAAGCATAGAAAAACTTCCCTGAAAGTTCCCCTCAGCCCTCCTTATAAGATCTTTGATCTTTCTTATCTCTCTTCTGTCATTGAATCTCATCTTGGTCATTTTCCACTCTTACAGCATGTAAACTGTCAACATTATTCTAATACATGATTATATGACAATATCATACATATAATAAGCTTCTATTTTAAAAAACACAAAAATGGATTTAATTTTACACTAGTGTCATCAGTTACTACTTGGTCTTTAATTAGGTGATAAACTTCAGATGAATTCCTTCTTTTAGATTAAAAAAAAAAACATGTCTTCCAATTTTGTCTCTACCATAATGTCTCCATCCACTGTGCCTCTCTCAGCCTATCAGTACTATAACAGGAGCCTGCAGCAGCACTGGATTTTGGAACCTACCAAGCACTCTCACACAGAATCTTTCTTAAAGGATTAAAACAGCATCAAAGGACATTCACATTTGATACCTCTCCATGCAATCTTTTTCTTTAATATCCCAAAATCACTGAAACTGAATGAGAGATTTATTCTCTTTGCCCCTTCTCCTTCCTCCATTTAAGCAGGTTTATTTGGCTCTAGACTCACCAATTCAGCAAAAACAATTAATCACCTAAAAGCATGATTAGAATGAGTTATATGATACTTTCTCCATTTGTCATAAAGAAAAATTGCAAATCCAATGTACTGGCTATCATTTTTCCATACTGTACTGAATAATGAGCATGTTTTGTTATTCAGTAAATGTTCCTGTGAGCAGAGCCTGAGCAGAGCCCACTACCTAATTTGGAAGGCCAAATTCCAAATGTAAAATGAACTCAGTGCACAATACATAGTAAATACTCAATAAAAATCTTTTGATTTTTTGTTTTCTTGATTTCAATTTTCATTCCTAAAAAAGGATGCATTTAAAGTAAACTTCAGAATCCTTCCATGCTTGAAAACTTCTTTGTTATGGCCTCATGAGAGATTATTAGGTTAGCTATAAAAAATCTGGGTTGAATATCATTTCCTCTGAGAACCTTGAAAGACTTACTCCATTGCCTTTCTCTATCCCATGTTCTGATGGAAATGCTGATGTCTGTGATTCTATTCCTCTATAGGTGAGCTGTCTTTTTCCTTTGGCTGCTTTTTGGGTCTTCTCTTTGTTCTCAGATTTATGACAATTCTCCAGAACATGTCTAAGTTCTGGGCACAGAATGAGTGCTCTTAGTCTGAATACTGGATCTGTCTTCAGAGCAATTATCTTTTAGCTTTTCTGTGATAACTTTTTTCTTCTTCCTTTCTCTTTCTTTTTGGAATTCTTATTTAAATGTAAAATCTTTTGGATAGTCCTTTGAATCTCTTGTCTTTTCTCCATGTTTCGGTCTTTTTGTATTGCAACGTGGGAGATTTCTTTAGATTTGTTGTCCAACTTTTCTAATCAATTTTTATTTTCACAATCATTTTAATTTCCAAATTTTCTTCTTGTTATCTGATAGCTCCTCTTTTATAGTATCCTGTAGTTATTTTATGAATACAGTATTTTAAATACTAACAAAATTTAGTAATCATTTTTTAAAAATCATATCTTCAAAAGAACATATGATGCTTATATTGTAAATACATAATAACAAAACAAATACCCATATACCTATCACTGTGGTTAAGAAATGAAAAATTAGGAGCACCATAGAAGCTAGAGTGTCCCCATTCTTTATCACATTCCTTTCCCTTCAGAGATAACCCCTACACTGGGGGTGGTTCTAATCAGTCCTTTGATTTGAAGAATAATTTTACCATCTATGCAGGCATACCTAAATACTGATTTAGTTTGCCCACTTTTGATTTTATAGATGAATTCACACCACCTGTGTTTCTTTTGTGAATTGTAGGGAGGAAAACACTTCAGCCTTCAATGTGGGTTTAAAACCTGTGAAAGGAGGGAAGAAAGCAGGGTTGGGTAAGAACAGCCCCAGATTGTGGCACAGCTCTGAAAAAGTCTCAATCAGCCCAACAGGGAGCTACAGGTCAAAATAGCCTTTTGGATGAGCCCCGTGTTGGGAAGTCATGTCTGACATCCCTGCTATGCTCAATCATGGGCTAAAGTTGCCCAAAGAGAGCCAAAGAGTGTATCCTCTGTTTGAACACTGTGATGGATCTCAAAGGCACTGAAACCGAGGGCACCAGCTAATTACACTTCTTCTTGCTTCAGAAACTTCCCTAAAAGGAGACCTGAGTGACACACCTTCATAGCTGCCATAGCTCCATTCTCACAATATATGCAGCACCCTCACATAGACCCCAAAGGACCACCTCAAAGCTAAATCCAATTATTGTATCAACCCCAAATCTAAAAGTTTTCAGGGATATGTACTCCTTTATATCAGGTCACATGTGGTCCATCATTTTTTTTTTTTAAAGGCACAGAATCTTACCCAACATGTCCAATATAAAATGGTGGGCAAGTCCAGGGTAACCACAAATAAAGCTACCTGATTATCAGATACCACTGGACCCATATTATGAAATTCTCAGATCTCATAATTATCTCCATTACTTAATCTAGAAAATCTCAGTTCTGCTGTCTTCTTGTTCATTTTCCTTCAGAGGCTACTGGTTTTACCCTCTGGGAAGTTCTTCTTTGTCTCTAATCCTCCCTGTCATCTGACAGAGGTGCTTGCAAAGATTCAGGGGCCTTATTTTTATCTTCTGCTGAGGTTGAGTTATATAATTTCTTGAATTTAGATTACAGAATCTTGACTTTCCACCCCTGTCAGGTCCCAAATTACCATACTCTCAGTTATCTGAGGTTACCTGAAACACAGAGACCCTCAATAGAGATATATTCTTTCCCACTTCTTCTTTCAAACTAGATGGCTCTAGTCTGAGATCAATGCTCTCTTGTAGGGCCTTTTAAAAGAGGCAAAAAGCAGCCTACAGACATCAAATATTTCCCACCACTTCCCCTGCAGTTATTAGCTCACTTGGCCCATGAGCTGCCTGACCAGGTATCAAAGGCAATACGTTTACCAACGTTTTGCCACACCATATAAATACTACCCATCTTACATTCTGCAATGTCTGTATCCTTGAAGCCATCAAACAAAAGCACCACACCTATTTGAGCTTCTATTATATGCCACACTCAGCTTTCAGGTACCAAATTGTATATTAGTTAGGATATAAAATTGGCTGCATGAAACAGAAGCCTGAGTTAATGCACTGTTAAAAAGTTGAGATAGGGTAATGGTGGCTCAGTGGCAGAGTTCTTACCTGCTATGTCTGAGACCCAGGTTCGTTTCCAGGTGCCTGCCCATGTAAAAAAAAAAAAAAAAAAGGTGAGATAGTTTATTTCTTCCAAAACTGCTTCAGGATGAAAGGAGAGGAGATATATAGTACAGCCCCTTCCCTTTAAGGGCAGTTCTTAGAAGTATCACCGATCACTCCCTCATAGCCCCCTTGCTAGAACATACACGGGCACACTTAAGTGTAAGAGATGCTGGGAAATGGTGGCCATTTACCCTCTAAGTATTCCAGGTTTCTCTTGCTGTGGTAGAAGGAGAAAAGGGAAATCTGGGGACAGCTAGCCACCTCTGACAATCTTTCCCAAATCTTTCCCACTATTCAGTGGAGAATGTCCAGACTAATTCTCCTAAGAAATAATTTCCCACCTAATTTGCTGAATCAAAATTGATGATTAATCCTTACTGCCCAGCACATCAAAATTCCATTCCTTTGTGGCTTGACTTTCAAGCCTCCTCAATCTAATTTCTTTCAAAACCAAGCTCAAATCTCATCTTTTACAAAATCTCAAACTGTTCCAGCCCTAATCTCTCTATTTTCTGAACTGTCAGTGATGCAGTTTAGGATTTGATTGTTGTGCATGTGTTTTGCCTTTAAGACCAATGTTGGAGCCATTATGAGAAGTTTAATGAGTTTCCACATATTAAAGTGTTAATTTCACTGCACAGAAAATGCTGAACAAATAATTATTGATAGAACAGACTCCTAAATCCTGACACATGCAAGAATTATATGGACAGTGACATAAAAGTATAATGAAGATCTTTATTTTCCCTTCTTACAAGTAAATTTCAAAGAGTCCCCAAAGACATAATTTCTTTTTGTTTTGTTTTGTTTTGTTTTGTTTTGTGCATGGGCAGGCACCAGAAATCGAACCCAGGTCTCAAGTATACCAGGTGAGAATTCTGCCACTGAGCTACCATCACACTGCTCACATAATTTCTTTTTAAAAACAATATGCATTTCTTCTTTTTCTTAATAAAATATTGTACAATATTAAGAAAATATTAGAAAATAAAATCCCCTGTAATCCCTATAAGAATATATTATAGGGAGATGGGGCAAGAGGGCAGTGTAGGGAGGAGAAGAATTTGTTCATCCTCTGTAGCAGCTAGTAAATAGCCAAGAACTGTCTGGAAACCTGTTTGGAAGACATCTGTGACCAGACACACATCACACAGCAGTGTAGATTGGGTGGAAGGACCAAGATCAAACCAAAGAAAACTATGAATAAAATCCCCAAACACCTTCCCACTGGGCTGCCAGACACAGTAAGAAACACTTTACCATGGGACAAAGAAGTAGTCTCTTCTGGGAGCAAAGGTAGGCAGCCCAGGCAAGCATCTTTTGTGGTTTTAATTAACAAATCTGGTCTGCTGAGTACAATGTTATTTCTATAAATAAAAATTGAGACATGAAAATGATAGAATCAACAAAACCAGAAGTTAGCTCTTCAATAAAATCAACGGACCCTTATCTGAGCTGAGGAAAAGAGAGAGAGGGGATGCAAATAAATAAAATTACAAATGGGAGAGGGGACATAGCTACCAACCCCACAAAAATAAAGGAGATAATGAGTGGACACTATGAGTAACTATTTGCTAATATTTAGACAATGTAGATAAAATGGACAACTTCCTAGAAAGGCATGAACAGCCAACATTAACTCAAGAAAAATACACAACCTCAACAAACCAGTCACAAGTAAAGAGATGATGCATTCATCAAGAAACTACCAAAAAAAGAAAAGTCCAGGATCACATGGCTTCACATGTGAATTCTACCATGCATTCAAGATAGAGTTAGAACCACCAATACTGCTCAAACTCTTTCAAAACATTGAAGAGGAGGGAAAGCTTCCTAACTCATTCTATGAAGCCAACAACAACCTTGAAGATACTATAAGAAAAGAAAATTATAGACCAATCCATTTAATGAATATAGATGCAAAAATCCTCAACAGAATACTTGCAAATCAAATCCAGCAGCACATTAAAGAATTATGCACCACAACTAAGTGGGATTTATTCCAGGTATGCCAGGCTGGTTCAACAAAAGAAAATCAACCAATGTAACATACCACATCAGCATATCAAAGCAGAAAAGCCACATATTCATCTCGATTGACACAGAAAAGGGATTAGATAAAATTCAATATCCTTTCTTGAAGAAAACACTTCAAAGGATAGGAATAGAATTTAACTTCCTCAGCATGATAAAAGAAATAAAAGAAAAACCCACAGCTAACATCATACTCAATGAGAAAAGACTGAAAATGTTCCCTCTGAGATCAGGAGCAAGACAAGGCTGCCCATTGTCACCACTGTTATTCAACATTGTACTGGAAGTTCCAGTTAGAGTAATTAAACAAGAAAAAGAAATAAAAGATATCCGAATTGGAAAGGAAGAAGTTAAACTCTCACTGTTTGCAGATGACATGATACTGTATGTTGAAAATCCTCAAAAATTTACAGCAAAGCTACTAGAGCTCATAAATGACTATGGCAAAGTGGAAGGGTACATATCAATACACAAAGATCAGTCGTGTTTCTATACACAGTAATGAGCACTCTGAGAAGGAAATCAGGGGCAAAAATTCATTTACAATAGCAACCAAAAGCATCAAATATTTAGGAATAAATTTAACCAAGGCCATAAAAAAACCTATACACAGAAAACTATAAGAAATTGCTAAAAGAAATAAAAGAGGACCTAAATAAATGGAAGGACATACCGTGTTCATGGATTGGAAGACTAAACATAGTTAAGATGTCAATTCTACCCAAATTAATTTACAGATTCAATGCAATACCATTTAAATCCCAACAACTACTTTGCAGAAGGATAAAAACCAATAACCAAATTTATTTGAAAGGGGATGGTGGCCAGGATAGCTAAAAATATCTTGAGAAAGAAAACTGAAGTGGGAGATCCCATATTATCTGACTTTGAAGCATATTATGAAGCTGTAGTGGTCAAAACAGCATGATACTGGCAGAAAGATAGATATATTGACCCAATAGAATTGAGCTAAATGTTCAGAAATAGACTCTCTCATCTACAGACAACTGACCTTTGATAAAGTGGTCAAGTTGACTCAAGAAGACAGAGCAGCCTGTTCAACAAGTTGTGCTTGGAGAACTAGATATCCATATCCAAAAGAATTAAAGAGGAACCCTACCTCACACCTTATGCAATAATTAACTCAAAATGGACCAAAGACCTAAACATTAGAGTGAAGACCATAAAAATTTTTGGAGGAAAAAATAAGGCAATATCTTAAGATCTTTTGACCCAAAGTGTGAGCAATGAAAGAATAAATAGATAAATGGGACTTCCTCAAAACTGAACACTTTTGCACATCAAAGGACTTTGCTGAAGACTAAAAAGGCAGCCTATGCAATGGGAGAAAACATTTGGAAACCATATATCAAACAAAGGTTTTACATCCAGAATATATGGAGAGATCCTATTATTCAACTACAAAAAGACAAACAGCTCAATTTAAAAATGGACAAAAGAAATAGACACATTTTTCAGCAGAGGAAATGCAAATGACTCAAATGATATGTTAAGATGCTCAACCTCACTGGCTATTAGGTAAATGCAAATCAAAACCACAATGAGATATCATCTCACACCTACTAGAATGGCCATTATCAAAAACACAGAAACTATGTTTTTATGTAGTTTCTCAAAACATTGTGTTTTGAGAAGATATGGAGAAAGATCACACTTATTCACTGTTGGTGGCAATTAGAAAGGTGTAACAGCTCTGGAAGGCAATTTGGCAGTTGTTCTGGAAGCTAAGTATAAAATTGCTTCTATACTTATGGGTCCAGTTATTCCAATACTAGGTATATATTTGGAGGAACTGAAGGCAAGGACACAAACAGACATTTGCACACTGATGTTTATTGTGGTGTTGCTCACAATTGCCACGAGATGGAAACAGCCCAAATGTCCATCAACAGACAAGTGGCTAAACACATGTAGTATAACATACAGTGGAATATTATGAAGCTGTAAGACAGAATTAAATCATGAAGCATGAAACAATGTGGATGAAACTTGAGGAGATTATGTTGAGTGAAATTAGCCAGAAACTAAAGGACAAATACCGTCTTTTAGTAATGTTAGTTCGTGGTTAATATGAGTGAACTTTGAGGATCAGAGTTAAGAACACAGGTTACAAGGAGACAAAAAGACAGTAGAGATTGGGCATTTGATGGTGAAGGAGTATGGAATGTTCAATAGAACTGAGTATAAAGATCCAGAAATGGAGAGTACAATACTATCTGATGATAGCACAATATTGTAAGTACACTTAATGAAGATAAGTGTGAGTATGCTTGAGGTAGGAGGGCTGGAGGCATGTATGACACAAGAAGGAAAAATTGAGGATAAAGACACAGATATTAAACTTAGAGTGGACATTGAAGATGATTAAATGTACAAATATAAGAATGTTTTTGCCTGAGGGAGAACAAATAAGTGTCAACATTGCAATGTGTTGAAAGTGGGATGGTATACAGAAAAAAATACAATCGATGCAAACTAGTGTCTACAGTTAACAGTAACATTGTAATACGCTTCTATAGAATGTAACAAAGGGAACATTTCAAAGCTAAATGTCAATAATTGGGTGATGTGAGGAAGGGGTATGGGACTCTTTGCAGTAGAAATGGAAATGTTCTCATATAGATAGTGATGGTAAAGGCATGGCTATGTGATTATACCAGGAACCGCTTATTTTTTCACTTAGGTTGGAGTGTATGGTGTGTGAATAAAACTGTTTAAAAGTAAGCAGGGAGATACAAGTGCTGGAGACAACATGGAAAAAGAGATGTACCTATCACTGTTGGTAGGCAGTACAGTGGGGCACCACCTCTGGAGGGCAGTGCAGTGGCTCCACAGGAGTCTAAGCATGGGATTGCCATATTAGCCTAAAACCCGTAGCTAGGCGTACACTTGGAGGAACTGAGAGTGGGGCCATAAATGGACATTTGCACTCTTGTGCTTATGGTGGTAGTGTCCATGTTTTGCAATGGATGGAGGAGGCCTAAGGGTACATCAACTGAGGAAAGGAAGGAGGAACTGTGGTGTATATATACAATAGATTATTGAGTGGTTATAAGAAAGAATGAAGTTATGAGGCATGTAACTAGGTGAAAGAAACTTGAGGACAGTATGTTGAATGAAATAAATCAGAAATGAAAAGGCAGATATTATAATGTCTCATTAACATGGACTATCTATAATGTGTAAACTCTGAGAATTGAATTTGAGAGCATAGGTTATCAGGTGAAAGCCTATTATAAAAGTTCGTAGATTGTAAACTCTTACAGCAGTCACATCTATTCTGGAGTTGTAAGTGTTACTTCTAAATTCTGAGATGCTGTATCCTTTGTGTATAACCTGGTCATTACCTGGAACTCCAGGTATTTGTGTGACATCTGAGACTCAGACCTAGAGTTCTGGAACTATTAAAGTCAGCATTATCCCACACAGTAACTGTTAAAATCATTGAAAAAGTGATCAGACTTCAATAGAGATATGAATGAAGCTGATATAGGCAGGACTAAAGTAAATCAGACTAAAAGGTTAAGGATGATAGTGACTGTATTTTAAAACTTCAATTTCTATATGAGACCAAAGGAAAAGATGTTATTTGATGCAAAATTTATATTTTCAGTAGCACACTATCTAATATAACTTGTATGGTCAGCTTATTCAAATACCATTACTACATGGAACTCTGAATAAATCATGATGGATGGTGTAATGCCCAGATACATCCTAGAGTAATCTGGGCAGTTCATCAAAAAGTATTTGCAAACTTCCCTTAAGGGACTGGGGGAAAGGTGGAAATACTAAACTTCCCCACCTGGGGAAGACCTGATAGTCTTGCAAGCATTGGGGACTGACTGATGGGTTAGGCCTTCAATCTTGGGGTTTGTCCTTATGAAACTTATTCCTGCAAAGGAGAAGCTAAGAGTACCTATGACTATGCCTATGAGTCACCCTCAGAGAACCCATTTTGTTGCTCAGATGTGGCCTTTCTCTCTAAGCCAACTCCACAGGTGCACTCACTGCCTACCCCAGACATGGGACATGACTCCAAGGGGTGTACATCTCCCTTGCAATGTGGAACATGACTCCTATAGATCAGCCTGGCCCTGGCATCGTGGCATTGAGAAAGACTTCTTGACCAAAAGGGGGAAGAGAAATGAAAGAAAACAAAGTTTCAATAGCTGAGAGATTTCAAATAGAGTCAAGAGGTCATTCTGGAGGTTATTCTTCTGCAGGATACAGATGTCCCTTTTCAGTCTTTGGTGTATTGGAATAGCTAGAGGTAAATACCAAAAGCTGGTGAACTGCAGTATGATAGACTTGATTCTTTTTTTGAGATTGGGAGGGGTGAAGAGATTCAGGCTGTATTTAAAGAATTTCATGGTCAAGAGAATTATTTGATATAAAGCAATTAAAGAAGATGCACAATTAACTTCTCTAGAACACTATATTTCACATAAAGGGCATACTTTGGTATTGTCATGCTCTGGGGAAAAATGGGATGACAGTGCCTTCTCTTAAAATTTCATCCCAACTAAACAGTGCATTACAAAGTCACTCAAAATGTAACATTTTTAATTATTCCATATCATAAAGAAAAGTGTTCTTGATAAAAAATGGTATCACCAGCATGACTTTTGTTTTTCTATATTCTCCATTTGGTGCAAAATATATTTCTACCCAAGTTCCAGGGATTCTTTTTTCACTTTCCAAATTTCTCTTAAAGAAGTAGTTATGGGTGGGCCACGGTGGCTCAGCAGGCAGGGATGCTTGCCTGTGATGCCTAGAGGACCCGGGTTCGATTCCCGGTGCCTGAACATGTGAAAAAAAATAGTTATTATAGCAATATTTTCCCACCCTGTTATTTCCAACTCACTTATTCTAAGGTTTTTGCACATGACAACCACACAAATTTCTGTTGCAAGCAGCTCATAGCATTAGGATCCTTGGCAGCATTCAGGAATTAATAGATCTTAAAACTATCGGGACATTTAGCTGAATACCATGGTTTCCAACATCTCTAAAGTGCTATTTGTGCTGAATCTATCCCGGATCTGTCAATTCCTATGTTTAACACATCTCTCTTTATCTCATCCAGATTGACTAGAGAAAGCTATGACAGAATACATAGGTTCTTAAATTTTCTCATTATTGCTGTATTTTGGAGCTAAAGACATAATTCACTGTATTGTGCAAAATGATTAATAATTTGGCACATATTTTCCTCTTCTAACAATGGTTGCAAATAAATGACATAATCTCTATTCAGAACTTGTGAGGCTGTTCTAGTCTTTAAATAAGAATTTAGCTGTTAGTAAACATAACTATCTGAATCAATAGAATACTGCTGTACTGATGTGATTTATCAATATGTTTTATCTAGAAATAACTTAGATGGAAAGTAATGCAATGGCTGTAATTCTTTGCATAAAGGTTTTCCTGTATGTTGACTAATTCACAAAAGTGAAAAAGTGATGGATTAATACTTCCCAGAGGAAAACCTCATAACAATTGGACTGGACTCCAAATATTGAAAGGCCTATAAAGGAACAATCACAGCCTCTTCTGGTCTTAAATTCCCTCAGTAACAAGTCTCGCCAAAAATGAGAATTAGTGATACACACACATACACGCACACAAAATAAACAGGTCTGTGTGTGTATGTGTGTGTACATATGTATATGAAAAATGAGATATATAATACATAAGAGAAAAGAATTAGTGATACATGCACACACACAAAACACACAGATATGAGTGTCTGCATATATACATACAATTTTAAATTATGTGTACAACCATATGGAAGCAAAGTATACATAATGAATTAACTAAAAATTTAAGTTTAAACTAAATCCCAAAAAAATCACTATTGAGTAATTTCTTTATTCTTTTTTTGAATATGTTTACCTTAAATTCATTTATCATAGGGATAAAAGGGTAGAGAATCAGTAAAATAGGTAATGTCTTCCAAGTATTATCTACCAGCAGCTTATCCAGTCTAATGATTCATAATCTCTTAGGTATATGATGGGATTTCTTATTCTGAGCATGGAGGGCAATATGAGTCACCCTTATGGTATATTCACTTTCCTCAATGACTATGCCACGCAGGTTGCCAGCGAAAGGCTCACAGCCCACCACTAGGAGGCAACCCAGGCAGAGAGTCTAAGGTTAGAAAGTTATAGATAGGAAAATTCTCATTGGGCTATGAGGGAAGTAGTATACACCCATAGAATACATAAAAATACATATACAGCAGGCCACAGTGACTCAGCAGGCAGACTTCTCGCCTGCCATGCCGGAGACCCGGGTTAGATTTTCAGTGTCTGCCCATGTAAAAAAGAAAAAATTACGTATAGTTCATTTGTAAAATACTGCATTTGTGTAGGAAAGTCAGCATCTGACAAGAGTATTATTTTCTGTACTCTGAAAAGGACTGGTTGAAAGACTTAAAAATAGGTCTAAAATGTGGCAAAGTTCATTTAATCTTTGGTTAGGGCCCTAACATAAACACTGTCATTTGAAAGAGGAAAAGGAAAAGCCTATTAAGTTAGATGGACTACTTTTTTCCTATTTAGGATAAAAAAGGCAAGACTCCTGACATACCTTTCTCAAGAATTGCACATGCATACAAAAAGCTTTCATATATATAAATATTATAAATATTAAATTTCCCCACCTGGAAAATTCCAGATATTCTGACAAACACTGGGGACTACCAATTCAATAGGCCAAGCCCACCATCCTGGATCCTGTCCCCAGGAAATCCATTCCTGCACAGGAGAAGCCAAGCCAACCCACAATTATACCCAAGAGTCACCTGCAGAGAATGTCCCCCATTGCCCAGATGCAGCCCCCCTCTCTAAGCCTACTCCCCCCTCAACACACGCATGGGACAGGACCCCCAGCAGTGTAAATCTCTCTGGCAACATGGGACATGACTCCTGGGGATGAGCCCAGCCCTGGCACTGGGGGACCAAGAAAAGCCTCCTGACCAGAAGAGGGAAGAGAAATGAAACAAAATAAAGCTTCAGTGACTGAGAAATTTCAGAGTATAAGGTCACTTTGGAGGTCATTCCTATGCATTATATAGATATCCATTTCCAACCTCCAGTGGATTAGAATAGCCAGAAGGAAACACCTGAAAAATACCTGTTGGATTGCATTTCAGTAGCCTTGATTTTTGAAGATGATCGTATAGCAATATAGCTTTTACGGTGTGACCATGTGATTGTGAAAACCTTGTGGCTTATACTCTCTATAACCAGTATATGGACAGACAAGTAAAAAAATAAGGACAAAAGATAAATAAATGAATAATGGGGAGATAAGGGGTATGGGAAGTTTGGGATGTTCCTTTCATTTTTATTTTTTTTATTATATGTATTTTTTGGACTAATGAAAAAATTCAAAAATTGATTGTGGTGATGAATGCACAACTATACGATGAAACTGTGAATCATTGATTGTACACTTTGGATAAGTATAGGATACGTAAATATATCTCATTAAAATTACACATACACAAAAGCTATCCTTTATTATTTATACGAGGGGCTGGCAAAATTTTTATTGGAACATAGTCATCCCATTCATTTACTTATTTTTAATAGCTGCTTTCACAATATAATGGCAGAATGACAGAGATAACTTTATGGCCCACAAAGACTAAAATATTTACTATTTGGCTCTTTCTAGAAATAGCCTTGATTCTTGAAGACAACTGAATAACCATAGAGTTTTTAAGGTGTGACCACGTGTTGGTGAAAGCCTTGTGACTGCATTCCCTTTATCCAGTGTATGCACAGATAAGAAAGGGGGAAAAATGACAAAAAATAAATAACAGGATGTGTAAGGGATGGATTGGGTGTTCTCTTTAAATTTTATTTTTACTTTTATTCTTATTTTTGGGGGGAGTAATGAAAAATGTTTAAAAATCTATCATGGTGATGAATGCACAGCTATATGATGATACTGTGAACCACAGTAAAATTTGAATGATTATATGGTATATGAATATATAATATATCTAAATAAATTGCATTTAAAAAAACCAAAGAATATAGGGTGGTGCAACAGTGCCTCAGTGGCAGAATTCTTGCCTGCCATACCAGAGACCTGGCTTTGATTCCTGGAACCTGGCCATACCAAAAAAAAAAAAAATTACTTAAAAAAAGAATATATTTTTAAAAAAGATTACTACTAATAATACTTTGTATACAGTCTCCAAATAAAGCTATTTGTTAAAAATTCCAATGAGAATTACAAGCATAGTGCTTGAAATAATAGAATACTATTACAGTATTATCTTAAATAACTTCAATGATCTTTCTAATTTGTATCTACAGGACTTTATCTACCCTGCTAACATTCTTCTCTCTGCAATATTTTCTTTAAGGCATGTATTGAATTTTATGTCTTTCGGATTTATTATAGACAAATGCTTGGCTTTCAAAGGCAGAGTAACATATCACACCATCCATACTCATAAAACCAAGCATATGGTATTTTATGTGTTTCATTTTTTTTCTTCTCTATGGGTTATAAGCATCAATACATAAATTCACAAGAAAAATTTATCAAGAAAAATCTACACTATAAATTTATTCTTCACAAGAGACAATAATATATACTCTCTTGACTTTAAAATAAAATTTCTAGGAGATACATTTCCCCTTTAGTATGTCAATCATTAATAATATCTACCCCCTGTTGCCTATATCACATGTTTATTATGAAAATAAATGGAGAAATAAATTTGAAAGAATTTTGAGTTCTTGGAAAGAAGAATATTATATAAAGGTAAAGAATTCTTTTACTTATAAATTCAAGATTTATTTTGAACTTGAGATCACCTTAGCACTTATATTGCATAGCTTAAATCAGATATTTCTCTAAATTGTTTCTTTCCAACTCAATTAAAAGCAAATCATTGCTTTCCTTCTTTCTGTAAGAGGCCCTCAGATCCAAAGTTTTTCATTGAAATGTTCCCCTCTCTGTATTGAAAAATAGTGTACTCCACTGAGAATAAATGGCCACCCACTTGTTTCAAAAAGTAAAATTGCAGAAATGAAGATTACTCATGAAAAACTTGGAAATAAAACAACCCACAATGGGCAAAAGAGTTACAAAAATGAACACCAGCCATGACAAAAAAAAAATTGGGAGGAAGTAATGTCTTGATAAATAGTTTCATTCCTTTAATTTTGACTTATCAAACTGTTAGTGCTAACCTAAAATTCACTATACTGTCTATTTTCTTTTTTGCATGGGCAGGCACCGGGAATCGAACCCGGGTCCTCTGGCATGGCAGGCGAGAACTCTGTCTGCTGAGCCATCGTGGCCTGCCCTACTGTCTATTTTTAGTTTAAAAAACAGAACAAGAACTAATTCATAAACAAAATGTGAACAATTGCTAAATCCAGGAGATAAATATATGTATGTTTGTTATATAACTCACTATACTTTTATATAGTTTTTAAAATTGTCATAATAAAAGATTGCTTTATGCCAAGGTTTCAATCACTTCCATTTCACCAATTCTTCCCTGTTAACTAGAATTAAGACCAGCAAAACAGTTCACTTTATCACTTTCTATATTTTTTATAAAATTATCATTGTGGGAAGATGGCAGAGTAGGGAGCTCCAAGACTCAGTATTCCACCAGAACAGCTAGTTAACAGGCAAGGACTGTCTAAAATAACTATTTTGAAACTCTGTAGGCCAGACAAACATTGTACAGCACTCAGGGAAGGGTGGGAGGAAAAGGCTGATAAATTATGGCAAACAACAGTAAATTGCTCTATCTGCACAGCAGCTACTAGCACTCATCCCCAATTCTTGTGGCAGGCCACCATGGGGTCCAGCCCCTGGCTAGATCACTGCTGACAGAAAAGGCATAAAAATATACTCTTCCCCAAGACCAGGGATGGGCATGGCTAATAATTGTTCACTTTTGATTAGTGGCTTCAGTTCACTGGGGGCCCAGCTCTGAGAATAACCACTGTTTCACCCCATATTGGACCAAGGCAGCAGCAGCTATTACTTTAATCTGCCCTGGACAAAGGTCATGAAGAAAGATACTTAAAGATGCTGCATGTGGTAGTTTAAAGCTATTATGTACCCCAGAAAAGCCATGTCCTTTAATCCTCATTCAATATTTCTGGGTGGGATCTTTTTTATTGTTTCCATGGAATGTGATTCACCCAATTGTGGATGGTAACTTTTGACTAGTTGATTTTTATGGAGATGTGTCTCTACCCATTCAAGGTGAGGTTGCTTACTGGAGCTGTTTAAGAAGAAACAATTTTACAAAAAGCTTTAAAGCCAACAGAACTAACAGAGCCCACATAGCCAGATACCTTTGGAGATGTGGAAGGAAGGTGCCCCCATGGAAATTTTATGAAATGAGGGGAGAAAGCTAGCAGATGTTATCATGTGCCTTCCAGCTGAGAGAGGTGGCCAGAACCCAAAGACTCCAGCAGACACCAGCCACATGACTTCCCAGTGGATAGAGCTGTTCCAGACAGCATCAACCTTTCCTGAGTGAAGGCAACCTCTAGTTGGTGCCTTAATTTGGACATTTTCATGACCTTAGAATTGTAAACTTGCAACTTAATAAATTCCCTTTTTAAAAAGCCATTCCATTTCTGGTATGCTGCATTCCAGTAGTTTACAAACTAAAATACTATGCTTCACAAGGCTAGGGAAAGAGTTAGTTAAAGAGCTGAGTGTTGGTTTGAAAACTGCCAGAATGCAACATACACAGAATTAGAACAGCTTCTAAAAAAGGGAATTTAATATTACAAGCTCACAGTTCCAAGCCTATAAAAATGTCCAAACTAAGGCATCTGGGAAAAGATACCTTAATTCATGAAAGGCCAATAGGTCTGTAACACCTCTGTCAACTAAGAAGTCACCTTGCTCCTGGGATCCATGCTTTCAGCCTTTGTTCCTGTGGGGGTTCCTCACTTTGCTTCTCCAGGGCTGGCTTTCATCTTTTGGCCTCCCTTGGCTCTGTCCAAGTTCTAGCTTGCTTAACATCTCATGGTAACGTCTGTTAGACTCCAAACATCTCCAAACATCCATGTCTCTGTTCTCCAAGTATCAGCATCTGTGTCAGCTCTGGTCCAAAGTTTTTGTCAGCTCTGTCACTTCTGAGGTTTCTCCAAAATACTTCCTCTTCTAAAGAATTCCAGTAAACTAATCAAGACCCACGTGGAATGGGCAGAGTTACATCTTCATCTAATCAAAAGTTCACATTTGGGTGTGTCACATCTCTGCAGACAAGCCAACCAAAAGTTTCCAATCCATATTATTGAATCAGGATTAAAAGAAATGACTGCCTCCACAAGATGGAACCAGGATTAAAACAGGGCTTTTCTGGGTACATCAGACCCTCAAACTGGCACAGGCTGCATTTACTGAGAGGACAAGAAAGCTCAACATTGGGAACCTATGAAAAAGCTCTTGGCACTCTTCCTGATCCCCTCCCTAGTTTGCACTTTGGAGCTGATGTGAGCTCCTTTCATGAGTCACTGGCCCTGATACAGATGGGAGACTGATTCGGGAAAGTCCTCTCTAGCATGCCCCTCCTCAGAATTTTCCTTCCAGGCAAAAGCAACATAAGACAATGAAAGGAATGTAAAAACTATAGAGGTAGACAGTTGGGGCAAAGGTTTGTCAGCTTCAATCACCCAGAATAGAGGTCTGTCTGCTGGGAAACACAGGGGACACCCAAACTCCTATCAACAGGGGAATACTAAAACAACTATCAACTAAAAGCCCAGGACAAAGACAGGGAAAACCCAGCACATGGCGTTCACCTTGTGCCAACCTTCCTGATAGGGGGCCTGAAGCACAGGAAAATCTCTTTCTTATCACTTGCAGGTTACAAAATCAAGAAAAACATCTCAGGGAATAAATCCCAGAGTTAATATTTAAAGTGTTTTTTAATACTTTCAACAAAAAAGTAAAAGACACACAAAGAAACAGAGATAATAGTCAATCTAAAGGAAGAGGATAAAAATCCAGAAGACACCAATAAGAAGACTGGAGTGTGGACATACTGAAGAAACCTGTTTTAAAATGATCTCAAAAGTGTTCAAGGAGATGAAAGAAAATACATAGAAAGAACTAAAGTATATCAGGAAAAGGTGAGGAATATGAGAATCTCAGTAAAGAGACAAAAATTTTAAAAAGGGAGCCCAACATAACTACTAGAGCAGAAGACTACAATAACAAAAATGAAAAATGCCCAGGAAAGTTTCAGAAGCAGATTGCAGCTGGCAGAAAAAAAGAACCACTGAATTTGAAGATAAGATACTCAAAATGAACTGACTGAGGAACAAAAAGAAAAAGATATTAAAATTAAAAACAGCCTAACACAGCAATGGGACACCATAGAACATATATATATATATAATAGGTGTCCCAGAAAGAAAAGAGAGAAAAAGGCGGAAGGAATAGTCAAAGAAATGACAGAGAAGTTACCAGACTTGGCAAATGGCATGAACACGTATGTACAAGGAGCTTAAAGAACACCAATCAGGATAGACATGAAGAAAAATACATCTCATTATATATAATTATTACATTATCCAATGCAAAGGACAAGGAGAAAATTCTGAAATCTGCAAGAGAAAAGTAACTGTGATAAGCACAAGATAGACCCAATTAGATTGAGATTTCTTATCAGAAAGCAAGGAGGCAAGAAGGCAGTGGGTTGAAATATTTTAAATGCTGAAGGAAAACAACTGCCAGCCAAGAATTTTATATCTGGCAAAACACTCTTTCAATAATGGAGGATAGTTTAAGACATTCTCAGACAAGTAAAAGCTGAGGGAGTTCATCACCAATAGACCTTTCCTACAAGTGATGCTAAAGGGAATTCTTCAGGCTGCAATGAAAGGACACTAGACAGTGAATCAGTGATATAAAGAAATTAAAGACCTGTAGTAATGGTAATCATTGCAGTAATTATAAATGCCAGTATTATTGCAGTGCATTGTTTGGTTTTTAACTCTACTTATTACCTACTATATGTGCTAAAATGCAAATTCTTAAAATTTAATGTTAAATCTATCGTTTTAGATATACATTGTACAAAGATTTGAATGGTAACAAGTAGAGATGGAATTATCTAGAAAGGATTTGTGGAAAGTCCTATTATCTGATGGCTTTAATCCCTGTGTGTTACATGAAAAATCAGAACATTTTTTGTGAGATCTGTATGATTGGACCCATTGCAAGTCTGGAATAAAAGGGACAGAAAAGGGACAAACTGAAAGAAGAATGGCTTCAGAGGCAGAACCATAGAAGCTAAGCTCTGGAGCTAGGAAATATTGGGTCAGAAGAATGGACCCACCCAGGCACACAGAGAGGGTGAGTTGCCCTACAGGCAGAGGGCAGGCCTTCTGCCTTGATGTTCAGGAAGAGTTTTGGTGCCTCAGACCTCAGAGAGCATGGAGCACAAAAATTGGGGATGGTGGATGCCTAGCAATCATCCCATTGTTGTCAGGAGGTTGAGTGTGTACCCCAGAGATGGCAGAGAGCTCATGTTTTCCCCAATGTTTGGAAAGGGTGAAGCCAAGAGAAAGGTGGTCCCCCCAATGAGCCCCAGTGTTGCAACTCTCACCCCAGCATTTGCAAAGAGCAGGGCCACTGCATAGTCCCTTGGAAAGGGTGGGACTGCCGCTTTCTAAAGTCCCAAGGATAAATGACTCTCTGACTTTCAAATCCAATGGAGTTTGCACAGCAGGTTTTTGGAATGGTTTGGGTCTAGTGACCTGTTTTCCTTTTGATTTCTCCCATAGCAATGGAAACATGTATACTATGATTGTCCCTCCTCTGTGTATTGGAAGTAGATAACTACCTCTGAGTTTCACAGGTCAATAGCGAGAAAAGAATTTTTTGCAGAAGAACAGACCATGCTTGTAACTGACTTTGAAGAGATTTTATATTATTTCTTACTTTGTACTGCATTTGTATAGTTACTGAAATGGTTTAAGGCTTTGTGATGTTGTGATGGGAGGAATTTATTTTGAATGTGGAAAGAATATGTCTTTTGGGGCCCACGGGGATAAATGTGCTGGTTTAAAAACATTATGTACCCTAGAAAACCCAAGTTTTAATCCTGATCCAATCTTGTGGGTCCAGACCTATTGTGTAGGGTGATTGGATTGTTTCCATAGAGATTGACCCACCCAATTATGGGTAAGAATTTCTGATTAGATTACTTCCATGGAGATGTTACGCAACCAGTTGTGGGTGTGATCTTTTGATTAAATGGAGATGTAACTGTCTATTAAAGGTGGGTCTTGATTAGCTTACTGGAGTTCTTTAAAAGGGGAGACATTTTGGAGGAAGCTTTGATGCTTGGAGTGCCAACAGAGAAAGCAGATGCACATAAGACTCAGATGTTTGGAGATGCAGGAAGCTTTTTGAAACCAAACGCCAAAGACCCCAGCAGACAGCAGCATGTGCCTTCCCAGCTGACAAAGGTGTTCTGGACCTATCAGCCTCTCTTGAGTGAAGGTATCTTTTCCTGGACGTCTTAGTTTGGACAATTTTTATATCCTTGGAACTGTAAACTTGCAAATTAATAAATTCCCCTTATGGAAGCCATTCTGTTTCTGGCATATTGCATTCCAATAGCTATGGCAAACCAAAACAGGAATTTATTAGCTTATAGTTTGTGCTGGTTTGAATCCATTGTGTACCAAAGAAAGACCATGTTCTTTAATCCTCATTCAGTATTGTTGGGTGGTATCTTTTATATTGTTTCCATGGAGATGTGACCCATCCAATTGTGGGTAATAACTTCTGATTAGATGATTCCCATGGAGATATGTCTCTACCCATACAAGGTGGGGTTGATAACTGGAGACCTTTAAGAGGGAATCAGTTTGAAAAAAGTTTTAGAGCCAACAGAACAAATAGCGCCCACTCAGCCAGATCTTTGGAGATGAAGTAGGAAAATACCCCCAGAGAAGCTTGTTCTAGTTTTCTAGCTACCAGAATGCAACACACCAGAGAGGCTGTTAATAAAAGGAGATTTATTTTGTTAGTTCTTCAGAGGAAAGGCAGCTAACTTTAAACTAAGGTTCTTTCTTACATGGGAAGGCACAGGATGGTCTCTGCTGGCCTTCTCTCCAGGCCTCTGGGTTCCAACAACTTTCCCCAGGGTAGTTTCTTTCTGATCTCCAAAGGCCTGGGCTGAACTGTGAGTGCTGAGATGTTTATGACAGTTGAATGTTAGACAAAGCTAAAAAAAGCCCGAGTTCAAAATTGGTGTCACACCCAGAAGATGAAGCTAACCATTATATAGGCACTACAGTGGGTTGATGGCAGGACTTTGGCACCAACAAGAGCAGGAGAGAGGGAAATGACTAAGCGATCATGTATTTATACAAAGAAGCCTCAAGATGAGGCA
>PVIY010035465.1:0-15715 GCA_004026745.1 Myrmecophaga tridactyla
CCAATTACCCAATATCTTACCCTATTTCTATCTCCTGATGATCTCTGTTACCAACAGCATATTCCAAGTTTATTCACTAATGTCAGTTCATATCAGTGAGACCATACAGTATTTGTCCTTTAGTTTTTGGCTGGTCTCACTCAGCATAATGTTCTCAAGGTCCATCCATGTTGTTACATATTTCATGAGTTTATTCTGTACAGACACGTTCTTGACAATAAAGCCCACATTGTCCCCAGGAAGAGCTTCACTGAAAGCTTCATGGTGCATTTCAACAAAGTTGATTTCAATTGTAGTGTTGACTGGAGCAAAGGTGGCCACCATGCTGGGTTTGAGAATATCAGTCTCCACTTGACCCATAGCACAATACCAATACCACCAATTTTGGAAATATCCTGAAGAGGTAGGTGAAAGAACTTGTCAGTTGGGTGAGTACATGGCAGGATGCAATCCAGAGCTTCAAATAGCATGGTCCCACTGGCATTGCCATCCTTATGGGTAACTTTCCATCCCTTGAACCCAGGCATATTAGCACTTGGCTCCAGCAAGTTGTCACCTTCCAACCAGAAACTGGCACAAATGCTACTGTGTCAGGGTTGTAGCCAATTTTCTTAATGTAGATATTGACTTCCTTAACAACTTCCTTATATCTCTTCTGATTGTAAGGTGGCTCAGTGGAATCGATTTTAACACCAACTATTAGTTATTTCACATCCAGTGCACAAGCCAGAAGGGTCTGCCCATTCCTGGATATGCCAGCTTCAAATTCATCAACACCAGCAGAAAAAATCAGGACAGTACAGTCAGCCTGAGATGTGCCTGTAATTATGTTTTTAATAAAGTCTCTGTGTCCTGGGGTATCAATGATGGTCACAAAAGACACACTGGTCTCAGATTTCCACAGGGAGATATCAATGGTGATACCAGACTCATGTTCAGCTTTTAGTTTATCCAAGAGCCAGGAATACTTGAAGGACCCCTTTACTATCTCAGCAGCCTCCTCCCCACATTTTTCAACGGTTCTTTTGTTGATTCCACCACATTTGTAAATCAGGTTGCCAGTCATGGTGACTTGCCTGAACTTATGTGTCCAATAATGGCAATGTTGAGATGAGTCTCTTCCCTTCCCATTTTGGCTTAAGACATAGCAATTGTTTTCATTACATCTGTGTTCTGGCAGCAAACCCATTGCAAAAAAAGGGTTTACGTATTTTGTTCTTATTTTTAGGTGGGAGAGTAAATCCAGTTCTTGTTATTCCATTTGGTGGGAAGTGGAAATCCCACTATAGTCTTTTTTAAGCCCTGAAGTCATGTCAATGCAAATTCTGAATGTTTTTGTAAAATACGTGAGTTTCTTATATACAGAAATCATTATCACAGCTAACAAAATTAACAGTATTTCACCTAATATCTAGTCCATACTCAAATTTGCCTAATTGTCTAAAAACTATCAAGTTTAAATCAGGGCCAAACAAGGTCCACACATTGCATTTGATTGTTGTCACTTAAATTTCTTTTAATCTGAAACGGTCTGCTTTATTTCCATTTTTTTTTATGCCATTGACTTGTTGCAGAAACCATATTATCCTGTAGGATGTCCTACATTCTGGATATTTCAGATGGCTTCATCATGGTGCATTTTACTTGGTCCCACTTCACTTGCTAGATTTAGAAGTTAGATCATAATTGGGTTCAGAGTCAACTTAATAAAAAAATACTTTATAGGCTCTATTTTGTACCTACATTATATCAGGAAGTACATAATGCCAGATTGTCCCACTTTTAGAGATGTCAACATTGATCAGGGGATTCAGGTGGTAGCAGATGAACCTTCTAGTTTTTTTTTTTTTGAACCTTCCATTTTAAAGTTTTCCTTCAACCTTTTTCCTAATGGTTACAAAAATCCACTCATGATTATTGCTTAGCATCTATCAGTATTTGCAAAATGGTTATTTTTCAAATTCCATAATTCCCTCTACATTTATAAACCAACAATTTTTCTGTAAAAGGGAACCTAGGGGGGTGAGGGACAAGAGCTAAGAGGAGGTTTAGATTTCCTATTTGGCGAGGGTATGTATATTGGTTTTCTTTCTCTTGGGAATAATGAGATTATCTAAAATTGAGAATGTTGATGGACTGTGGACTTTGGGCCCTCTACATGATGCCTGATGAATGCAGATGGCTGAAGGATGCACTGATGGAGAAGGAGATTGGCAAACAATGGTGTATACTTATGATTGAAGGTTCTGCTGCTACAAAAAGGATCAAAGCCGTGAGGCATGCAATGATGTGAATGAACATGTGGGACATTTGGTGAATCAAAATAGGCCAGAAACAAAAAAACAATAATGGTATGGTCACCTTTAGAAAATGCTTATAAGAAAACAGGGGCCTAGATTGTAAGCATTTAGAGCAGACACATTAAGTCTGGAGTGATGATTATTGTTTCTGGATTTTGAGAGGCTGTTTTATATATATAACCTGATATTTAGAAATAAGAATGAAGCCAAGCAGGTTGTGGTTAAAGTAATTCAGAACATAGGGGTAAGGAAGACAGTATCTATACTTTAGAACCACACATACTCTTTGAGACCAATGGAAGAAAGGTTTATTAGATCTGGAACTGAAATTTTCTGTAGTGCATCATCTAATTCAACCTATCTGTATAGCTCATTTGAATGATTGAAACACAGGGAGAACAGAATAAGAAAGAGGTCCTTTAATCCTGTATAGATTATTGCAATGCCTGGAAACATCCTAGGGTACATTAAGCAGATAATCAAAAAGTATTGGCAAAGTCCCCTGAGGGAGGGGAGAAAGACTATGGAATTATTAAACCTTACCATCAGGGAACCCCCTGATACTGTGTCAAACTTTAGGGATACCCAAATGAATAAGCCACACCCTCAATCTGAGGCTTACTTTTGTGAAGCTTATGTAGGTAGCATAGAAGCTTAGACTATGTATAAGCATGCCTAAGAGTTACTTCTGGAGGACCTCTGTTGTTGCTCAGATGTGGCCTCAGTCTCTCTAAGCCCAACTCTGCAAATGAAATCATTGCCCTCCCTGCTACATGGAACATGACATCCAGGGGCGAAAGTCTGACTTGGGAGAGGACTCCCAGGGATGAATCCAGACCTGGCACTATGGGATCAACAATTCCCTCCTGACCCAAAGGGGGAAAAGAAGTGTAATTAATAAAGTATCAGTGGCAGAGAGAGTTCAAAATAGGGCCGAGAGGCTACTCTGGAGGTTGCTCTTACACAAGCTTCAGGTAGACCTTGCTACCTATCATAACCTGCCAACCCCCAACCAGGACCATTCCAGCCAACCCTAAAGAACACGTAGGGCAATATATAAGATTCCACAAGGGTTCCAGGCAAAACCTGCAACCTCCAAATGGGTTCCTGGCCCAGATAGTCCTGAAACCTAGCCCAGCCTCTCCAGAACATCAGATAATTCCATCTCCCTACCCCATATTAGTGACAGACCCTTCAAACACCAAAAATTTAGACTTGCCATAGCCTAAACAACCCTAAAGAGAAGTATGGAAAGATCAAAGGTGATGGTGGAGTTATACATAGACGATAGGATTTAACAAATGAATATGAATGCTGAGTCATTAAATTGATACTTCTTTTAGTCTCCAGTATTTTAGATCAGCTAGAAGTAAAAACCTAAAATTGTGAAATTGAAACCCATGTCGAAGTCTGAAATATGTTCTACAACTAATTGTGGTGCTATGCTTTGAAATTTATAGTTTTTTTTTTTGTATATATGTTATTTTTCACAAAAAAGGAAGGAAAAAAAGTTGATTGTGATGATGAAAAAACATTTAAGCCCTCTAGCCTCCTGTATTCTGGAGCAGCTAGAAGAAAAAATAAGAGAGGATCGTACGGTACCCCATGACAAACTCTGGATCTGTCCTATAACCACTTGTAGAAGGGTGCTTTGAAAACGATTGCTTTTTTATTTCTTTGCTTTGTATATATGTAATACCATACAATAAAAAAAGTTTAAAAAAAAGAAAAAAGAAAAAAGAATAGAAGCCTGGAGAGAAAGCTAGCAGAGGTCACCATGTTTGCCATGTGCCTTTCCAGTTGAGAGAGAAACCCTGAACTTCACCAGCCTTTATTGGGTGAAGGTAATCTCCGGTTGGTGTCTTAATTTGGACATTTCTATGGACTTGATTTAATCGGGACATTTTCAGCCTCAGAACTATATATCTGCAGCTTAATAAATTCTCCCTTTTAAAAGCCATTCTAGTTCTGGTATATTGCATTCTAGCAGCAAGCAAACTAGAACACCATGGTTTGCCAGACCCCAACCAAAACCATTCCTGTCAACCCTAAAGAACACCTGGGGCTATCTGAGATTCTACAAAAGTCTCATGCACTGAGTTTACTTTCTAGAAACCTATAACATCCAGAATGTTTTTAGGCCAGAATAGCCTTGAAACCCAGAAGGGCCAATCTCTCCAAGAACACCAACTAATTCCATCCTCCTATCCTGTATTTTTGACACCCATTTCCCAAATAAAAAAAAAGTTAGAATGGACATAGCCCACATATCCCTAAAGATTGGGAGAAGGATAAAATGAGAATGAGGAGTTATAACAGAGAACATAGGATATAACAAATGGGTATGACTACTGAATCATTATATTCATATTTCTTTTTAGTCTTCAGTGTCTTGGAGCAACTAGAAGGAAAAACCTGAAATTGTGGAACTGTAACCCATACCAAACTTTGAAATCTGTCCTATAACTACTTGTCAAAACTGTTTGTTAAAATATTGCTTTTTTGTTTATTTACTTCACAATAAATAACATTTAAAAACTTATTACAGAGCTACAATAATCAAAACAGCATGGTGCTGGCACAAGGATGTATATATATATAGAGAGAGAGACTACTCAAATCAAAATGAGAGTTCAGAAATAAACCCTCATATTTATGGCCAGTTCATTTTGGTCAAGGGTGCCAAGTGCACTCAAAGAGGAAAGAATTCACCCCTAGCCTCCCACCACTGCTGCTGCCTGCCTCAGCCCAACAAGGCAATGCACAGCAAGGCAACTTCTCTGCAGATCTTGGACACCTGGCAGGAGCTGGTCGAACTCGTGAAGCAGAAGCAGGAGCTGGCAGAAACATTGGCAAACCTGGAAAGACATCTATGCTTTTGAAGGAGCTACCAGGAAGACACTCAGACGTATGGCAATATTATTCGCGGCTGGGATCAATATCTGACTAACCAAAAAAACTCCAATGGCAAAACGATCGAAGGAACCAGAAGTTTAAGGAAGCCGAGCGGCTCTTCAGTAAAACCTCAGTTACTTCAGCAGCTGCAGTAAGTGCATTGGCAGGAGTTCAGGACCAGTTCATTGAAAAGAGGGAGCCAGGAAGTGGGACTGAAAATGATACTTCTCCAGACTTCCACAATCAGGAAAGTGAGTCCTGCCAGGAGGACCCTGAGGATCTGGATGGATCTGGCAGGGAGTGAAACCTCAGAAGGCTGTTTCTTCCCTGCCTCAGGGAGTCATCACAGCAGCCAAAAAAAAAAAAAAAAAAAAAAAAAAAAAAAACGAAAGAATAAAACCGGCACAGGACTGATCTGAAGATAAACAAAAAACCACGAGCTGACTATTAGAAGACTGATTAGTGCAGAAGATTCCAGGCTATAGAGCCCTGCTTCCCTTATCTGACCTCACAAAGATAGTCATCCCTCACCTGAGTGTGTGGCCGTCCACATCTGCTTTCCCAGACCCAGTGCCTGGGACTCTAAGTAGTTGGCTCTGAAATGTGATGACAAAAACGTCATTGTTAGACCACATCGGATCATTTACTTTGTGCCATTTTTAGTAACAGAACTGCAAGAAGACCAAGACATGGTTATAATCCCAGCAAGTTGCAAACTGGGCATTTCTCCCTTCTTGGAATGGATGCCTCCCCACAAAGCTGTTGGCATCAGCTTCGTCTGTGATACCCATCAAGACAGGGTCTCTGGTTTTGTTTTATGCTGAAAGTAGAATCACAAGTCGCATTTCAGATGAAGCCTGTAAATATCTGGTGTTTTCTTATTTTGCTTTATGTTTTATTATTTTTCTATTGCTTTTATCATCTTATTTTCTTTGGGGACATTTTGTAATGCCGTTCTACAGCTCATACCTTCCTGCTGGCATATCAGAGAATCTTGTTTTGTGCAGTTGCCAATATTCTCACCTGAAGATACTCTGGGTTACCACAAATAAAATGGGGAACTTGGCTATTTTGTGTTTTTGCAAGGGAATGGTAAAGAGCGTTTATTTAATAATTACCTATCTTGAATTTTTCTGAGTCGGAACAAGCTTCAATCATGAGTTTGAATTAGCCCTTTTAAAGTAGATATTTTTATTATTTTATAGAAATAAAATTTCACAGGTTTTAATGTCTCAAAAAAAAAGAGGAAAGAATTGTCTCTTCAAAAATGGTGCTGGGAATATTGGTATCTATGTGCAAAAGAATGAAAGTAGACCTCTACCTCATACTATATGCAAAAATTAACTCAAAATGGATCAAAGAACCATACTCTATAAGAGTAGAACTATCAGTCTCCTAGAAGAAAATGTAGGGAAGCATCTTTAGGACCTTGTGTTAGGAAATGGTTTCTTACATTTTATACCCAAAGCCAAGCAACAAAATAAAAAATAGACAAATGGGACCTCATCAAAATTAAAAATTTATATGTATCCAAATATGTGATGATACTGTGAGCCAGTGATTGTATACTTTGGATGGTTTATGTGTTGTGTAAATATATCTGAATAAAATTGCATTAAAAAAAAAAGGGAACCTAGGATGATTTGTTTACTTTGAAAGTACAGTTTGTACAGAACAGGCAATCAAAAATATTAATTTTTAGAGAAACGGGTTCGTGCTCTAAAATCAGTGTGCGGTTTTTTGTTGCTGTTGTTGTTTTTTAAAAACATTACACTATCTGAAGTGATGCTGTCAGAGAGTGGAGCTAGCCTGCAGCTTGCCAGCCTGCAAGCCTAGTGCTCCATTCCTAATTTCCAACCTATACCTCATCTCTCCCAACAGCAGGGAACTTGCTGAAGCCACCCTTCCAACCTCAGGCAGTTCAACGTTGCAAATCTTTTCTCTATGGTTTTCAAATATCAACTCATTCATTAGTTCCCTTATCCAACAAATATTATTTATTGTGCACACTTAAAATTTTGAGAAAAAGCCTATTTACTGGTAGAGCCAAAGTGTGGCTAGGGACGAGTATGCAATTAGCATTAACTTATAATCATCACCAGATCTCTCTAAAGCCATCTCAAATAAATAAACAATAAATAAGAATAGTGTAGTGACATGCAAATCACCTCAAGGCAAGCCCTCTAGGCCTCACCTTCTTACTGATGGCCTCCCCACTTAGAACCTCCCAATTAGAAATGCTGGAGCAGCCACTGAACCTCACCCTTCTGCCACAGAACCACCCTTTACATATTTGAATATGATAAATACGGTCCATTTCTCCTTGCTCCCTAGAATGCCTTATCTTTCTGCCTCCCTGACCTTTTTATGTACGGCACCTTGAACTTGACAGTTTAGAGGATAGTGATATCATCACTGCCCTCATTTTAGCTACTTCCATCGCAGTGATGTGGCAGAGACACTAAATTTGAAAAATGTTAATGTGCTTTTTGCCTTTGCATTTCCTATTCCACCAAAAGCAACCATTTACCTTGAGAGGTTTAGAATATTACAGCAAAGGAGAAAATAGGCAGCTTTTGATTTTGCAGCAAAACAAGAATAATGAAAACCGATCTCTGTAATTTGAGAAAGTGTTTTCTAAATTTCTTAAAGTCCAGTTAACATCTCAAATCAGAGCTAGGGACGACTCAGGAAATGAAAATAGGGAAGTCCCTGCCCCAAATGCAGGGGGTTAATCCTGTTACCCTATTCCTGGGGAACTGTGGGAAGGACTAGGGGTGGGTGGTTGCTGCTGGAAACGTTCAAATAGGCGTGAAGGAAGCTAAGAGCACAGTGGCCAGTGGCCTGCTAGTACTGTCCTTAGGTCTAGGCAAGAGGAGCCCCTGCACTCTAGATGGCTCCACTTTGGGGCCTTTCCCCACAAAATGAGGAATCTTTGGGGCTAGAGCTTCTCTTTTGAGGCCATGCCTCCAGCACCAGGGATCCTGGAATACCCTGTTCTGCCTGCCTGGGGTTCTTCCCTGGGTCCTTTTTGGACTATGCCGCCAGAGTGTGTACCCGTAAGTTCAAAGTGTGCTGAAGAAGCAGCTGTTTAGGGTTGCTGATATGGAGCTTGGACTGTCCTCACAAGTGCAAGGGACTTCCTCAAGGTGTGGAAGGGCTCCTGGAGTGGGAAGAGGGCTGGCCATGGGCTGGAAACTCTTACAAGGTCAGGATTTCTAAATTTGAACCTGGCTTTCCAGCCTTAAGTTCTTTTGAGGCACTTGAAGGGTGATGATGGTGGGGACGTGAGGCTTGGTGTATCATGTGCAAAGATTCCCTGACTTCAGGACGTGTGGAATAGAGAAAGACTATGTGCTCAGAGATGGTGGGGTTGGGCAAAGAGAGGAGACTCAAGTCGGGGTGAAATAACACACCCCATCCCCACTCCAAGAAGGGAAGGAGATATTCATCCTGTGGATATCCCCAGTGACTAAAGGGAGCCCTGGTTCCTTGGTAAGCTAGCAAGCCAGGGAGACATGTTTTCCTTTTGTCTACTCTGCTGTAGTCCAGTAGCAGCCACTGCCAAATTACAGCCTTGGGTGGAAAATAAAATTACTTTTGGACATGTCCTTGTTATGTGTTGAATTCTGTTCCCTAAAAGACATGTTCAAGTCCTAACCCCTGGTCCTGTGAATATGACCCTATTTGAAATTAGAGTCTTTGAAGATGTTATTAGTTAAAATGAGGCCAGACTGGACTAGGTGGGCCCTAATTCAATATGACTTGTGTCCTTATAAGAGGGAATTGTTGGAGACAGACAGAGGGGAGAATGCCATGTGATGACTGAGGCTGAGAATGCCATGAATTGCCAGCAAGCCAACACCAGAAGCAAGGACAGACATGGAAAGATTCTTCCCTAGAGACTTCAGAGGGAACAGGGCCCCTCTGACATCTTGATTTCAGAATTCTAGCCTCTAGAATTGTGAGACAATAAATTTTGGTTGTTTTAAGCTCCGGGTTTATGGTACTTTGTAACGGCCCTAAAAAAAAGAAGGTAATGCTATTCATAATTACTTCATAGGAGCTACTGCTTTATGCACTTTTCAGTTTTGCATTACAAAGATATATTTGATAGCCTAGGAGGAGAGAACATGATAATTTGTTAGCTTGAATTTTAACTTTTAAATATTTAGACATGTGGTTCGTGGGGTGGCTTTGTGACCTGCTTCTCCAGGGCCAGCCTAGGAGAGGCTGCAGTCCTAGGAGAAATTACCTTTTGGCTTATTTTTATGTTCAGGTTGGCTCAGGGTTGCACTGGAATGGGATGGGAAGTAGTTAGATGAAATGTAGACAATGCTTTGGGCATTACGAAGATCTAGGAGTTTCTGCACATGCTGGAGAGTTGTGTGTGTTGGTTTGTGTGTGTGTGTGCGCGCGCGTGCATGTGTGTGCATGGAATGGGGTTGGGGAGGTAGAGACAAGGAGTCACTAAAATCAGCTGGATTGGAGGGGGCCTGGAATTGCAGCAAAGAGGTACAGTACTGGGACCATGCAAACAGAAACAAATGGCCAGCAACCCACTTCAAAGGGTCAGACTGGAACAGCTGCAGCTATCAGTCCAGGAACCAGAGCAGCGCTCTATTAAACAGGCTCCCTGACCCCCACAGGAGTCTCATGTACCCAGAGAGCAAGGTGAAAAAAAAAAGACAATCAGAAAAGACAGAGGTTATATTAGTTGACAAGCTCAAATGGCCCCTTTCCCTATCCTCTCCCAGACCTTGATATTCTAAGGTATGGGCAAAAGAAAACAGGATCCATTTAAGAAAATAAATGTTATATTTTCTTTGCATAGCTGAGCACTCATTAAATTTTCAACCCCACTACCACAGACTAAGATCATATTAGGTTTTTCTGGGGTTGGGGAGGTAAAGAGTACATTGTTGAGTCATATTGAGCTTCTTGTTGATTAAAATCCTTACCTTTTTGGGTGCACGGGTGGTTCTGCGGTAGAATGCTTGCCTTTCAAGCTGGAGACCCGGGTTCAATTCCCAGACTGTGCAACCAAAGAACAAAAAAAGCCCTTACCTTTTTAAAATAAAATTTGCAAATAATTATGAAGTTCTCACTTGCTCCTCACACCCACTTGCTTTTCCTAAATCAATGGTTAGTTCTCAAACCTGAGCATGATCAGAATTATTTGGAGGGCTTGTTAAAACAGAGTTTCTGATTAATTAGGTCTAAAGTGGGTCCAGACAATTTGCATTTCTAACAAGTTTCCAGGTTATGTCAATGCTCCTTATCTTCAGAAGGCATTTTGAAATCTGTTCTTTTAAGTCCTATGTTAATGGTAGAGACATTATTCTAATTTCATTCTCACAGGCATACAATTAGCATTCATTCTTTTAGCATATATAAGTAATGAAACTCTCCCAAAACTTAGGGGAACTTGCCCTCTACACATATTGTTTGCCAACAAAGGAATGCCATTTTTTTTCACCTAGAATGGAAAAATGTTAAGATTGATAATATCCAGAGTGGCAGAGGATATGGGGAAACACAAACTCTAATGCCCTTTGAGTTTGTGAATGGCTACACTGTTTTTGGATGGCAATTTGGCAGAAACTACCAATACTTTTTAAGTATATATCTTTAAATCCATAAATTTCCTTCCTATAGAAATATAAATATGATTTATATCACCAAAAGATTTGTGATTTGGAAATAATCATTATATCCCTTAGTATGAGAAATATTAAAATAATAAATATTGAGAGTTATAAAAGTAAAAGGTATTGCCTGAACAACTGTCTGTTGTTCCATCAGTTAGGCATTTAATAATTTTTTTACAGTATGTCTGGTAGCAGCGAATTGTGTCATTTGTGAATATTCTAATATGGTACTCAATGGCTGAAATTCAAATGGCAAATGAAAATCCATTAACATTCTAACAAGCTACTCATGTATACTTTATCAAATTGATTATTTTAGTGATTTTTCTTCAATTCCTAGTGACTTCATAAAGCTCTACCAAACTCCTTAACCTGCCCATCTAGGATTAAATAAAAGAAATTGGCTTTGAGCCTAAGCTTGTGATGTATCCCCATTACTTCCACTTTAGTTTCTCCATTAAATTTTATGTGACTTCCATGTTCCTGCATACTAAAAATGTATTTTGAGATATTTAGACTCATAAGAAGTTGCAAAAATACCATAAAGATATTCTGTGAACCCATCATCCAGCTTCTCTAATGGTGACATCTTAACATTGTTAACTGTGGTGGGTGATTAATAAGTTCAGGAAATCCCACATAACACTTTCAATGGCAGCCTTGAATTTAGTTTAAACCTTAATAAGAACTTTATCAAAAAGTTATTACAATTATTACAATTAAAAATGGGAAAAATGTGACCTGTGGAAAGACAATGAATGCCTCAGTCAAAGAAATGTTGTGGCATAAAAAGATGATGGCCGGGAAACAGAAACAGTTACTCCAATTCCCACATTGTCACCAATGATATATATTAGATCTTGCATGAGTTACTTAATTTTGGGGGCTCAGATTTATAATCTGTGAAATGAGGGTTAGGAGCTAAGTCGCTAACGTCTTTTTAAATTAAAAAAAAATTTTTAAACATAGCAACATACAAACATGAACATTCTTACCATATGATCATTCCATTCTTGGTAACTCACAATATCATCACATAGTTGTATATTCATCACCATGATCATTTCTTAGAACATTTGCATCAATTCAGAAAAAGAAATAAAAAGGAAAAAGAAAAAAACTCATACATACTATACCCTTTACCCCTCCCTCTCATTGACTACTGGTATTTCCATGTACCCAATATATTTTAGCCTTTGTTTCCCTTTTTTTTCTATACCCCTTACCACTCTCTTTCATTGATCACTAGCATTTCAATCTACAATATTTATTTCAACATTTGTTCCCCTATTATTTATTTATTTTTAATCCATATGTTTTACTCACCTGTTCATACCCTAGATGAAAGGGGCATCAGACATAAGGTTTTCACAATCACACAGTCACATTGTGAAAGCTATATCATTATACAATCATCTCCAAGAAACATGGCTACTGGAACACAGCTCTACATTTTCAGGCAGTTCCTTCCAGCCTCTCCACTACATCTTAACTAAAAAAGTGATATCTATACAATGCATAAGAACAACCTCCAGGATAACCTCTCAACTCTATTTGGAATCTCTCAGCCATAGACACTTTATTTTTTCTCATTTTGCTCTTCCCTCTTTTGGTTGAGAAGGTTTTTTCAATCCCTTGATGCTGAGTCCCAGCTCATTCTAGGATTTCTGTTCCACGTTGCCAAGAAGGTCCACACCCCTGGGAGTCATGTCCCACATAGAGAGGAGGAGGGCAGTGAGTTTGCTTGTCATGTTGGCTGAGAGAGAGAGGCCACATCTGAGCAACAAAAGAGGTTCTCATGGGGTGACTCTTAGGCCTAATTTTAAGTAGGCTTAGCCTATCCTTTGCAGGGTTAAGTTTTGTGTGAACCAACCCCAAGATTGGGGGTTCAGCCTATGGCTTTGGTTGTCTCCACTGCTTGTAAGAATATCAAGAATTCTCCACTTGGGGAAGTTGAATTTTCCCCCTTTCTCACCATTCCCCCAAGGGGACTTTGCAAATACTTTTTTATTCACTGTTCAAATCACTCTGGGATTTATTGGGGCATCACTCTGGACAAACCTACAAAATCTCATGCCCTACTCAAGGTTCTAAGTACTATGGTGTTTGATTAAGCTGCCCACATGAGCTATATTAGGAACTGCACTAGTCAAAATATAGATTTTGTACCAAATAAACATTTTTTGCTTTAGTCTCACACATAAGTTAACGTTTTAAAATATGAATTGCCATCTATTTTCAACATCCTGCAATATTGACTTTCCTTTGTTCTTCCTCATGCAAAAACATTTTTAAATTTGTGCATTTAGTCACTATAATTGTACGCGGTAGGCATTTCTAGATTATACCATCTCAGTCTTTATTGTCTATCTCTCTTTCTGATTTCATTTGTGCCCCTAACTAGGGTCTTTTTCAATGCCACAATTCTGAGTTACAAATATACAGTGTTTTATTATCAAAAGACTATGCTTTGATATTTAAAATCTAAGTGTCTTTCTGGATTTTGAGAGGCTGTTTTATATATTTATTACCTGGTATTTAGAGATAAGAATGAAGCCAGTCAGTTCGGGATTAAGGTAATTCAGAATGTATGGGTAAGGAAGACATTGTCTATATTTTGAAACTGCACTTATTCTTTGAGACCAAAGGAAGAAAGGCTTATTTTTTCTGGAAGCTAAACTTTCTGTAGTACATAATCTAATTCAATGTCTGGATAGCTCATTTGAACAATTGAAACACAGGGGGCCCAGAATAAGAATGAAGGCCTTTAATCCTGTATAGTTTAATGTAATACCTGGATATATCCTGGAGTATATTAAGCAGATAATCAAAAAGTATTGGCAAAGTCCCTTGAGGGATGGGAGAAAAAATATGGAATTATTAAACTTTACCATCAGGGAATCCTGTGATACTGTGTCAAACTTTAGGGACACCCAAATCAATAGGCCAAGCCCTTGATCTTGAGGCTTACTCTTGTGAAGCTTATGTAGATAGCAGAGAAGCTTAGCCTACCTTTAATTATGCCTAAGAGTTACTTCTGGAGGACCTCTGTTGTTGCTCATATGTGGCCTCACTCTCTCTAAGCTCAACTCTGCAAGTGAAATCATTGCCCTCACCCCTACATGGGACATGACATCCAGGAGTGGAAAGTGTTCCTGGCAGTGTGGGAGATGACTCCTGGGGATGAGTCCAGCCCTGGCACCATGGGATCAACAATTTCATGCTAACCAAAAGGAGAAAAGAAGTATAATTAATAAAGTATCAGTGGCAGAGAGAGCTCAGATAGAGTCAAGAGAATACTTTGGAGGTCACTCTTATGCAAGCTTCAGTTAGACATTGCTACCTATCATAACCGCCAACCCCCAACCAGGACCATTCCAGCCAATCCTAAAGGACACCTAGGGCAATATATAAGATTCTACAAAGGTTCTATGCACTAGGTATAACTTTTCAGAAACCTACAACCTCCAGATGGCTCCCTGGACCAGACAAGTCCTGAAGCCTAGAGGGCCCAGCCTCTCCAGAACATCAGATAGTTCCATCCCCTTACCCCATATTATTGACAGCCCTTTCCAACATGAAAAAGTTAGAATGGACATAGCCTAAATATTCCTAAAGAGTGGGATAAAAAGATCAAAGGTGATGGTGGAGTTATACAGAGAAGGTAGGGTTTAACAAATGAATATGATTGCTGAATCATTAAATTGATATTTCTTTTAGTCTCCAGTATCTTAGAGCAGCTAGAAATAAAAACCTAAAATGGTGGAATTGTAACCCATGTCCAAGTCTGAAATCTGTTCTCCAATTAATTGTTGTGTTGTGCTTTGAAATTTATTGCTTTTTTGTATATATGTTATTTTTCACAAAAAAAGAAAAAATCATCGATTGTGATGATCAAAAAATATTTATTCCTTCTAACCTTCTATATTTGGGAGCAGATAGAAGGAAAAATCTGAGAGGATGGTATGGTAAGCCTATGACAAACTCTGGGATTTGTCCTGTAACTACTTGTTGAAGAGTGCTCTGAAAATTATTGCATTTTTCTTTCTTTGCTTTGTATATATGTCATATTATACAATAAAAAAGTTAAAAAAATCTCAGTGTCAAGGTGAAAGAATGCACAAGTACATCTTTTTTTAAAAATTAGTTTGTCAAAAGCTATCAGAATTTATGATTTAAAAGTAGTTTGTCAAAAGCTATCAGAGTTATGTGCACCTCTGACCCATCAATTCCATTTCTATAAATTTAGCTCATGAAACATATATAAGAAATAACACATTTTAAAGAATCTTACAGCAATATTTTTGTAATTGTGAAAAATAAGGAGCTGTTATATTTATGCAATGCAGTACTATGCAACTGTTAAAACTTAAGTAT
Source organism: Myrmecophaga tridactyla (assembly GCA_004026745.1). NCBI lineage: Eukaryota > Metazoa > Chordata > Mammalia > Pilosa > Myrmecophagidae > Myrmecophaga > Myrmecophaga tridactyla. The sequence goes on from PVIY010035465.1 coordinate 15,224, forward strand.
GAATATTGAAAGGTGTTAAAAATAATTGCTGAAAGGAAAAGTTACAGTAGAGAATATATAGAATGATCTCATACCTATATGTGTATATTTTTATAAATTTTTGTGGTAGTGGGATGAGTAGTGCTTAAATATGCAGATAGTGAGTATGTAACTCTATTATTATACATATAATGTTTATCTACAGGGAAAGAATTATAGAGATTTTTAATGGGATTTATGCCACAGTGAATATCTCTAGGGAGTATAGTTTGGGGGTAGAGGACTCTCACTTTTTCTCTTTTTTTAATTATAAAAATAATAAAAGAGTTCAACGTGAAAGAAGCTATATATTCTTCAAAGAAATATATGTAAATATCTGAATATTCAAGCACTAGCTATCCCAACACAACTTATTTAGAAGTTCACCTTTTCACCAATTTGAGAGGCTGCCTTTATCATACACTGATATGCCATTGGCTCTATTTTCAGAATTTCTCTTCCATTGGATTGCCT
>PVIY010035465.1:15815-26375 GCA_004026745.1 Myrmecophaga tridactyla
TTTTTTTTTTTTTTTTTTTTTTTTTTTTTTTTTTTTTTTTTTTTTTTTTTTTTTTTTTTTTTTTTTTTTTTTTTTTTTTTTTTTTTGTCCTTCATGGTTTGTTGTTGTTTGTCTTGTTAAGTTTTCTTCATAAAGGTTCTGGACATTTCTTAGTAAGTTCATACATACGTTTTTGTTTTTTTTTTTAACTTTTTTTTTTGGGTAATCATAAAGGGGGTCTCCTCTGCAATTATAGATATTTGAAATTTAGGTTAGTGTAGGTTTATATGTATATATATATAAGTCTTTTATTCTCTGTAGTAAAGGGTTTTATAATTACACACATATAAAAAGTGCACAAATAATAATTGTACAGAGCTTGGTAAATATTCACCACGTGAATGCACCTATGTTAACCACACCTAGATTATGAAACAGTACATTACCAACACCATAGGAGCCCTCTTGGACCCCCTTCCTATCCCCATTGAGCCAAAGGAGCCAGTCAAAGAACAGAGAAAAGTGATGGAGATGCAAGTCATGATCTGTGCTTACCTTTGGGTAGGGGGAAAGTGACTGAAAGGGGTGCTAGTTCTTGATAACATAGGTATAGTTTGTCTGTTTTGAACTTTCTGTAAGTAGAATCATAGACTATGCACTCTTTTGAGTCTGGTGAAAGTATTAATATTTGTGTTTAAATTGTATATAATCTGCTACTTTACTAAATTCCCTCATAGTTTATGGTAATTTTTCAACAAATTTTTTTTCCAGATATAATTATATCTGCTAATAGTTTTACCTCTTCCTTTTCAATTCACAACTTTCATTTTCTTTTTGTCTAGCTGCACTGCCTAAAACCTCCAACACAAAGCTAAATAGTAGAGAGTTGGCGCAAATGTCTTGTTTCTGACTTTTAGTTGGAAGGCCTTTCAACATTAAGTAAGATGCTGGTTTGGGGATGGAGCATAATGTGAAGGAGTTATTGATTTCTGTTTATTATTTTAAACATGGATGTGTGATCAACTTTGTTAATGGCCCTTTCTGGAAAGATGGAGATAATCATATAACTTTTTCTTAATTATTGTAAAATGATGACTAGTAATGGATTGAATAATATTGAATTATCCTTGCATTCCTATAGTAAACCCAATTTAGTCATGATCTATTACATTTTGAAAGTTCTGTGGGATTTTTTCATTACTAAGATTTTTGCATTGATAATCTTAGGTAAGATTGACCTATACTTTTCTTCTTAGTACAACTTAGGTTTTGCAATCAATGCTTGAATATGCACTTTACAAAATTAATTTGGAAGTTTTTTCCTTTTTTAAAAGTTTTTTTTAGCACTTTGAGGTTCAAGATTATTTTCCTAGCCTCTGGAATTATTTAAGCAACACTAAGATTATTTAATCATTAAAGGTGGTGAAAATCCCCTATGAAACAATCTGAGCTTGATGTCTCTTTTTTTTTTGTAAAGGGCCCTGTAACTGTTTCTTCAGAAATTGGTTTGTTTTGACTTTCTGTATCTAGGTTAAATTTGGCAAGTTGCATTTTTCTAAAAATATTTTCTCATTTTCAATTTTTTTTGAATAAAATTGTTTAGTTTTATAATTTAAAAAAGTCCTGTTTAATTACTTCCCCCTTGTCATTTTAATTTTTGTGCATTTGTGTTTTCTTGCTTTTTCTTGAATAGGTTAGCTGTTGATTTGTCCATTTTATTGTGCCACCCCTCGCCAAAGAGCTTGCTTTTGAAACTATGTATTGGTCTATTTTGGTTTTTTTACTATTACTTTCTGCTTTTGTTATTATGAATTTCTTCTTTCCGCTTTCCTTTGTTTTTTTTCCCCCTCTAGTTTTTAAGACTTAGTTGTTTAAATTTCATCTTTTCCCATTTCTATTGATACAGTACTTATACTATAAAATATCCTGTGATAACTGCTTTAACAGTATCATGAAGATTCTGATGTCAAGTTTTCCATTATTTTTCAAAAAATTCTCCAATTCCACTTTGTTCTCACCTTTCTCAAATGGCTTAATAGTGTACTTTAAGATTTCAAAGTAATAGCTTTTTAAATAATTATTTTTAAGTTCAAGTTTCATATCATTATTCCCCAAGAATGTTGCATCATTTCTATTTTTTAGAATTCACTGTAATTTTCTTTGGGGCTTAAGATATGGCCAATTTTCTTAAATAGTCTACATGTACTTGAATGTTTTATTGGGACTGTTAGTATTATATATATATTCTACCTTTTAAATTAATTAATATAAGTATGTTAAAGTTTACTAATATAGTGTAGTTATTTCTCCTTGGATTTTCTGTAGTTCCATCAAAGCTATTGCTATAGTGTGAGGTGCAAAACCATTAATGACTGTTATATCCTAATTGTGAATTGTAATCTTTAGAATTATATTCTTTCATTTAATGCCTTTTAGTCTGAATGCCACATTCTCAGATACAAGATTGGGACCTGTATTTTCTTTTTATTTGTTTACTACATCTAAGGGCATCCTTAAAAAAAAACATCTTTCTGAATCTCTTTTAGGTATACTTCATGTACAAGTATGTCGGATCTTACTGTGGTATCTAATCTGAAAGTTTTTTCCTTTTAATAGGTGAATTAAATCTATTTATATTTATTGATGTAACTGATGTTTGGTTTAGTAAGTTCTCTTTACAGCCTTTCACTGTGTAGTCTACTTTGTTTTCTTTTTATCATCACAATTGATTCCTTTTTTTTGTGTGTGTGAAAAATAATATATACAAAAAACAAATTTCAAAGCATAGCACCAGTCAGATGTAGAACATATCCCAGAGTTTGACATAGGTTACAATCCCACAACACTAGGCCTTCACTTCTAGCAGCTCCAAGACACTGGAGACGAAAAGAGACATCAATTCACTGATTCAGCAATCATACTCATCTGCTAAATCCCATCCTCTCTGTATAATCCCGCTATCACCCCCCAATCCTTCTATCCCTTTCTTTAGGGGTGTTTGGGCTATGGCCATTCTAACTTTTTTCATGTTGGAAGGGGCTGTCAATAATATGGGGTAGGGAGATGGAACTATCTGATGTTCTGGAGAGACTGGGTCCTCTAGGTTTAAGGACTTATCTGGTCCAGGGACCAATCTGGAGGTTGTAGGTTTCTCAAAAGTACTCTAGTGCATGGAACCCTTGTGGAATCTTATATATTGCCCTAGGTGTTCTTTAGGATTGGCTGGAATGGTCCTGGTTGGGGTTTGGCAGGTTATGATAGGTAGCAATATCTAACTGAAGCTTGCATTAAGAGTGACCTCCAGAGTAGGATCTTGACTCTATCTGAACTCTCTCTGCCACTGATACTTTATTAGTTACAATTCTTTCCCCCCTTTTGGTTAGGATGAAATTGTTGATCCCATGGTGACAGGGCCGGACTCATCTACGGGAGTCATCTCCCATGCTGCCAGGGGCACTTTCACCCCTGGATGTCATGTCCCATGTAGAGGGGAGGGCAACAATTTCACTTGCAGAGTTGGACTTAGAGTGAGGCCACATCTGAGCCACAAAAGAAGTCCTCCAGAAGTAACTCTTAGGCATACCTATAGGTAGGCTAAGCTTCACCACTACTTACATAAGCTTCACAAGAGTAAACCCCAAGATCAAGGACTTGGCCTTTTGATTTGGGTGTCCCTAAAGTTTGACACAATATCACAGGATTCCCTGATGGTAAAGTTTAATAGTTTATTTTTTTCTCCCATCCCTCAAGGGACTTTGCCAATACTTTTTGATTATCTGCTTTAATATACACTAGGATGTATGCAGGCATTACACTCAGCTGTACAGGATTAAAGGCCCTCATTCTTATTCTGGGCTCCCTGTGTTTCAGTGTTCCATTGAGCTAATCAGATAAATTGCATTTAGATTATGTGCTACAGAAAATTCTGGTTCCAGACCAAATAAACCTTTCTTCCTTTGGTGCTAATGTTTTTGTTTAATCTTTTGGTACTTCACAAGATTTTGTTTGAATACTTATATTAATATCTTTAATACTATTATCTATTAATTTTCTTCTATGAGAAATCATACATACACATTCTCCCCGGGTTTTTATTTTTATGTATTTCATCCAGTCAGAGCTTATCACGACTACATACTATACAGTTTCCCTTAGTTTGTTTCCCTTAGTTTCACACATAAACATATTTAATCCTAGCAGTCCTTATGCAGATGTCCCTTCATCCTTTTGTTATCAGAATTTTCCTCACTAGATTACATAGGAAAGATTCATGGAAACAGTATTGTGAGTTCTTGATCACTTAAGAACTTGCAGCCTTTATAGATAAAGTCTTATTGGGTATAAAATTCATAAGAGCATATTTTCTTTCCTTTAGTTTATTAAATGTTACTTCACTTGTTTGACATACAATGTTACTTGATTTTTCTACCTAGTAAATGGGGATCTTTTTGCCTGGCTTCCCAAAGGAGTTTTTCTTTTTTTTCACAGTCTAATACTTTTATAGAGTCTATCTCAGTGTATCAATTTTCCCAGATACACAATGTTTCCTTTCAATATGTGATTTCAGGTCCTTAATACCAGAAAAATTTTCTTGAATTTAGTCAATTTTTCTTCTCTTTCCTTTGGGTTTCTTCCTTGAGGACTACTATATGTATATTGGATCTCTGCAGGTCTATATAACTTTTCATTTTTTTGCTTTTTAAAAAAATCCCTTTTTTTCCTATTTATCTTAAAGTATTATCTGTGTTCATTTCCGTTTCAAGTTGTCTTTATTTCTGAAATGATTTTTCTCTAATTCTTACCTAAGCTCAAACCACTTTTCCTTTCAAGTCTTTTTACAATCATCTCATTTCTGAGTTTTTGCAATTGTGATCTTATTTTTTTCATAGTCTATCATTTAATTTCTTTGAAATGTTTTTGAAATATTAGGTTTTCAGTTGTCTTGTAGTAATGTCTTCCTGGAGTGCTTTCATAGTCCATGTAATATTGGTTTCCATCTATTTTCTTCTTATAACTTTGAATGGGATTTGACTGTAATCCCTCATAGCTGCTTTTTTAAGTGAAATGAGTTTTCATAAGGGGAGGGTACTTTAGGATACTCTAGGATAATCTTTCTAGCTTTATGATTCTAGAGCTCCCTTTTTGTTCTCACAAAGTGGTTTAAAACATACATGTTTTATATATACATATATATATATAAATATAATGTACACAGGCCTTTCCGCATTCATCTGGACCTTCTCTTTCCTTCATCTTCTTGTACCCATCCTGACTGCCCAATTTGGATTCTAATTCTAACATTTCTCCTTAGTGCTCAATTGTCTATTTTCAAGAAGTACAATACAGAACTCAGACTGCTCTAGCATAACCATCGGATGTTATATTGCTACAACACCCAACTGCAACTGGGATTCTATAGAATCCCTCCCACTGAACTTTCTAGTGAGGAACTGTGGGCAAATGTATAGTTCTCCTATTCTCAAGATTGTAAGAAACCAGCATCCTCCGCTCTACTTCCTCACAGATACTGAAACTACATGAGGAAGTGGTTTCTCCACATCTACTTGTTCATGGGGTTACCTTGTCATCTAGTTTTGTAGTTATTGTCTGTGGAGTGCTGATTTGGTTATCCTAGTTGCTGTTCAAATATAGGGAGATTCAAATATAGGAAGATTTAGAAACTGCACTGCTGCCATCATCGCCCCTAAGTTTAAATTTGATAAGATCTTCTACTATAAAAAAGACTAATGACAATACTTTTATGATGGTTATGATGTGCATGAAAGAAACTATAATTAGGAATTTACCGTATTTCAAACATCTTGTGAAGTGATTTATATGTATTATTTCATTTTATCTTCAAAATAACCCTGTGATCTAGGTTTTATTATTTTCCTCATTTTACCAACAAGGAAATTGGAGTCTAAATCACATTATTGAACTAGCAGATTTGGGATTTAAACCCAAGTCATCTGTCTCTACAGCACTTCCTTAATACACTGTTTCTCAAATATTATCAGGTATAGCAGTTTACAGGCAATATTCCATTGTCAACAAATTCCATTTGAATTTAAATTATTTATAAATAACTACTTAAATACCTAATTAAAAAAACCACATACATATCATTCTTCAAACTGAAAAACACTGCAGATCATAAATATGTTAAACTTTGTAGATGTTCAAAATGAAGTTTCTCTTACTATTTCCTAAAAAAGCACTATATGGGGAGTGGGTATAGAAGGTAGGGAGTAGTTATTTAAGGTTTTGAACTTCATATTTCTCTTCCCATTATTTCACCACCAAGTTTATATGTGAAATATTGCTTATAGTTTACTTCATTCATTAATACTTTTTTCTAAATAACTATTTAGAAAAGAAACAGTTTCCTCTACAATTCATACTAGTTCAGATTTTTTATCAATGTGAATGTAGAATATGAACATTCACTGGTCCATAAAGGTAAAAAGTTATACAAGAAGGCCCTTCACAAGCATAGCAATTAGAATCATGATATACCTTAAACTCATCCACTATTAAACTGTACAGGGCTAGAAAACATCTTAGAATTCTTCTCTAGCTTTCATTTATAAATCTGGTCATCAGTATGAACTACCTTTCTTACCCTTCAACCACTGGTGGAAATATAGAAAAACTAATTTGGACTTATATGCTTTTTAATGTAGTTCTAAAGCCATTATTATATACATACACTAATTTAACTCCCAATATCTAAGAGATGACTTAATTTGAAATATGGATGTCTTATTTTCCAGGATTTAAATTAAAGTAACTGGAACAACTCATGGAAAAATAGGATAACATTTCTTGTCAAAATTATCTTTTTTCCCATCATCAGAAAAAAAAAAAAAAGAATACAATCTACTTTGGAAAACTCAAGTTAAGGCTAAGTGTGCCAATGATAAATGAATCAATTCTCTAAGAATATACAAGGTTTCCCTTTGGAAGGACTATTATTGGGAGTACTTTTTCCCTAATTTAGAAGAGAAATGAAAATAAAATTAAATATAATACCTAAACAGTGATACTATTTAGTTTTTATACTGATACTTGTAGAAAAATTCAACATTTATCATCAACAAGACTTTAATTTAACCCCAGCTCCTTAAGTGAAGAGATTCTCCATTTTAGTACTAGATTCATATCTTTGAACAGCCATTGAGCAATGTTAATGGATAGGATTTATTGATAACAAATGAAGATAAGTCTCTACACTATCTCCTTTACAATTAGCTAGTGCATAGAAGAAAACACAAAAAAATGAACAAAGGTGAAAAACAAATTTTTCACCCCAAATGGTTCTATTTCTCTCCCACTTACTTGAGAATATAAAAATATAAATGACTATGTATAGAGTTCCACCTCTGAATTTTCTTGGGTGGACCTGTTTTTATACTTACTTTTTAAATTTATTAATGTGAAAACATTAGAATATTATTAGTTTGAAATGAGAGCAGCTAGCTCATTTAGCCTGGGAGCAACAAACAACAAAAAACCAAATGCTAAAAATAACTGTTACAAAAGTAGAAATATATTTAAAGATCACATATTTCAAAGAAATAAATGAAAACACTACATGTCTTTCCTTCATCTAAGATCTTCTCATCAGACAGCAAAAGGGCAACTAATGTTTTGAGATTAAAATCAAATGTAATTGGAATGCACTTCAGCAAAGTCAATAAATGACCTGCTCAACACAAAACTTTCCCTTTTACAATGAAATACACTTAAATTGCTTTTTCTTCAGCAACACAATAACAGTCTTATAAAACAAAACAATCTCTTTATAATACTGTATTAGTTAAGCCTATTTATTCTTTTTATAATGTTATTAATTTCATTTACATAAGCCACAAAAGTTTAATTGGCACATTTCACTTAGGAATAAAATAAGTCATTCTTCTTTTAAAAAATTATGGGATCATCTATTTTCAAAGAATAAATCCCAGACACTCAATTCATTACAGCAATTTTCTAACATCTGCAATTAAGCTTTTTAAACGATCACTAAGTGTTCACCAGAAGAGTATCAATGCTATAGGAAGTGCACACTTTTAAAGATTTGTATGATACAATTTGTAGTGAAGTTTTTTTTAAAAGATAACCTACACACATACAGTTAATTTGCCTCAAACAACTTCTTAGAAATACCATATAAACATTTAAGAACCATGACAAAGTCCACTATGGTTTAAACTTCCATAAAGATTTTCTTGAAATCTAATACAAAGGTTACTAACTTTAGACCATATCCCCAGATGATATCAGCATGAGATTTGACTGTATGATTCCATGTCTTGAAAAAAAGAGCACACTTGGTTATACATGGCTTTTAACCTTGAGCTGCAGTTATGCTACAAACCCCACATTCCCCCAATCTAAAGTTAGTCATGTGGAAATGTGCACATTCTTTGAGCTTTGTTTAGAGTCCTTGGTTTTCCAGGTCTGATGGAGATCTCGAAGGCGGTCAGAAGTCCGTGTACTTATATTCAGGGCAGGATGAACCTTACAAATTCCACTTTCATCCATTAGTGACAGACCACAGATCCCAAAGTATGCATGCAAAGCATCTGAAAATGAAACATTTTATCACAATGTCATTCTTAATGGGCATTCTTACCTGTACATGATACAAAATATTTTAGTTGCATATCTATCAGCACATCATTACATTAAAAATAAATTTTGAAAAATGTTAATTTTTAAAAATATTTGCTTCCTCAAAGTTTCACATACCAATTTGTTTTAATAAACCATATACTCAAAATCAGAAGGTATTTTATTCATGAAACTATCATTCCAACATTCACTGTGATTAAAGGACATAGAGGAAGAGTATGTAATTAATATAAGTCTTCTCAGTTCAGTAGGTTTTCCCTTTTGCTTACTACAGAATATGGAAACAAGAGGCTTTAACTATATTATAAAAGGAACGTTTTTTTTTCTTAAAAATGAAAACAAACCTCTCACCTCAATCCCAGTAGCAAGCCTCCTCCCTAGCCCCACCACAGTCCTTTGATAGTTCCTAAATTGCATACTATCCTAATATTATGTTAAATAAGAGGAGGTTAAATAAAGTAGTTGTTTTAGGAATGCTGTACTATATTTAATTTTTCAATTTAGAGTACTGCCAGTCATTCTTAAAATATGTGACTCAACAAAAAAAGAAACTCACATTCTACTTGGTTATAATAATGACAATGTTCATACCATAACAATCCTTCTGCACTGGCCTTAGTTTCCTCTCTTTCAGGGGCAGCAATCCTCTTCAATTAAAGTGGCCACTGAAATCACATGGCCATCTCCTGCTACAGAGCCTTTTATGGGCTTCTAAAGAGCTCAGAGCTCTGCAATTGTGAGAACACTATGAAAAACAAAGTTCTACAGCAGTCAATTTTTTTCTATCTTTGATATGGCCATCAGTTATGGTCTCCTGAGCTATAAATAAAGTTCAAAACGTCACCAAGTCAAACTCTGTAAAAGAGTTAAAAAAAAAGTTTTACTTCTATGAATATCATTTACTTTTCAAAATAGGAGTGACAAATAGTTGTGTTCATTCAATGTCATTTGTGACAAACTTAGTTCATTAATGCATGCCCATATTAATCCCCTTTTAGGTGTTTTCAGAGGTTTCTTCCATAAATATATATGAAATCTTTTTTGTCAAAGCTTTTATGATAGTTTAATTTTAAAGCATATATGCATAGCTAATTTCAAAAAATCCTGTTAAAGTGATATTTCTAAAGTCTCTGAGAACAGGTCTTTCCACATAAATTCAGTTTAGGACACAAAGATATTTTATGCTCTATAGTTGTGGTATATTTTTGTTTGTTTTTTTTTTGTTTTATCTTTTTATTTTTATTTTTTTTTATTACATGGGCAGGCACAGGGAAGCGAACCTGGGTCTCCAGTATGGCAGGCGAGAACTCTGCCACTGAGCCACCATTGCCGGCCTTACCTCTGAATATTTTGTTTTTTTTTTTGAGCAATCTGTGTTTTTTTTTTATTAATTAAAAAAAATTAACAAACAAAACATTAAGATATCATTCCATTCTACATATACAATCAGTAATTCTTAATATCATCACATAGTTGCATATTCATCATTTCTTAGAACATTTGCATCGATTTAGAAAAAGAAATAAAAAGACAACAGAAAAAGAAATAAAACGGTAACAGAGAAAAAAAGATTATACATACCATACCCCTTACCCTTCGCTTTCATTTACCACTAGCATTTCAAACTAAATTTATTTTAACATTTGTTCTCCCTATTATTTATTTTTATTCCATATGTTCTACTCTTCTGTTGATATAGTAGATAAAAGGAGTATCAGACACAAGGTTTTAACATTCAGAACCTCATTGTGAAAGCTATATCATTGTTCAATCATCATCAAGAAACATGGCTACTGGAACACAGCTCTACATTTTCAGGCAGTTCCCTCCAGCCTCTCCACTACATCTTGAACAACAAGGTGATATCTACTTAATGCGTAAAAATAACCTCCAGGATAACCTCTCGACTCTGTTTGGAATCTCTCAGCCATTGACACTTAG
>PVIY010035466.1:0-26270 GCA_004026745.1 Myrmecophaga tridactyla
GACTCTGTTTGGAATCTCTCCGCCATTGACACTTAGTCTCATTTCACTCTTCCCCCTTTGGTCGAGAAGGTTCTCTCCATCCCTTGATGTTAATTCTCAGCTCATTCTAGGGTTTTTTTCCATCCCTTGATGCTCAATCTCAGTTCATTCCAGGTTCTCTGTCCCATGTTGCCAGGAAGGTACACATCCCTGGGAGTCAGGACATGGCAAAGTTGACATTTGAATCCAAGGCTCTGGGTTCAGAGATGGTTTGATGGGTGGAGGTGGGAACACCTAGAGGAGAGGGGAGGCAGGTCAGTAGGAGTTGGGGCCTCAGGATTCTCAACACTGGTCAGAGGAAATCAGTTTGTCCTCTGTATCCTGGAGCAGAGAACTGATCCTTTAGAATGTGAGGGGAACAACTGGGCATTTACAGCAGGAAACCAGGGGGAGAGTCCCACGCCATTTCCGTGTGCAGCACACCTGCCCTTCAGTACCTGCCCGTCTTGCAGAAACAGCTATTGCAAACGTCAGTGTTTTAGGATTCAGGAACAGCCATAGTAGGCTGCAGAAATCATGTCTGCAGCCATGTCGACAGAGGAACCCTCTGCCATCTGTTGCCTGCTCCCTCAGCTAGCCCCCTCCCTTGCTGGCTGGATTGCAGTATTTACCTAACCGGTTCTCACTTTCAACAAATATTTACTGATCACCCACCTTCTTAGGTCCTGAGGATATAATTGGTCAGAAGACTTGGGCTCTGCCTCAAAGAACTCAAAATCTGGTGAAAGAAACCGAGAATCAAATTGTATTGGAGGGAGGTTGTGAGCAGAGGGAAAACCTAATGGTCAGGGAAGGCTTCCTGGAGGAGGTGATGTCTAAATTGCGCTCTGAGAAAATGGATAGAAAATGATCTGGTTGAAGGAGGGGAATGAGTGACACCCTTTTTTTATTTAATAAACATAGAGGTACCAGACACTGTTCCAAGAACTTTTCACGTTTTCACTATGAATCCCCACAATAACCCTACGAGGGAGGTTCTATTATTATCACCATTTTGCAGATGAGTTCCTAAGGCCCAGGGAAGTGCAGTCAGTTGCCCAAGGTCACAGACCAGGCTTTGAACCCATGGTCCAGCCCCAGGGGTGGTGCTTATAGCCTCCACATCCTGTTCCATCTCAGCGGGGCCAACAACATGAGCCAAGATGCAGTGGCTATTCAGGCACTGGCAAGGACTCTGGGCCATTGGGGGCATGGTGAGAGTTGGCAAGGCTGGAGAGGTCAGCCAGGGCCAGACCCGAAAGGCCCATGAGAAGTTTGGACTCTGCAGAAGGGTTGGATCTGTGCTTTGGAAAGACAACTCGACCAGCTGCATGGAAAGTAGGATGGGTGGGGGCCAGAGTGAAAGCCAGAAGCTGCTGGGTAGATGGCTGCAGTCGTCTGGGCAAGAGATGATGGTGGCTTGGGTAGGGAGGTGAGTGGCGAAGGAGAGGAGGAGATGGATATGGAGGTGCTTTGGAGTTAGAATCGTTGAGGTTTCCCAATGGACTGGATGTGGGAGTGAGAGAATGAGAGGTCAAGGGTATGGCCAGGTTGCTGTTTGGATAATGGGGATGGGGAGCTGATGTGTTGAGGTGTGAGTATGTAGTTGGAGGTGCCCACAGGACTTCTGTGAGCGGAGGTAGAGGAAACTGTTGGACACCTGAGTCTCAAAATCAGGAAAGAGAGATAACCAGGATGACCGTACACCCCCGTGCAGGTCACCTATTGTCAGTGGGCCTTTTCTATCCTCAACGTGGTCCAGTTTGGGCAATGAATTATTATAGATACACACCTGGATGCATTTTATATATTCATGTAGACATTCAGCTAGACACACAAAAATGCGGCCGTGAATGTGCAGCCCCTGGGAAGGCATTTCTGCCATGGCTGGGGTGTCTGACCAATCCAAAGGCTTTTGCTTAAAACCTGCCATCACACTCATCTCAGTCCCCAGTTGCCACCACCGGGAGATCAGAGGGCTCTATAAAGGGAACCAAGACTTCATCTGCATCCCATCTGCCAAATGGGTCATTGGAAGAATCAAGCCATATCATAGAATTTTGCTGAGCAATATAACCCTTCTTTCCCTCTCAGACCTTATTCGAAATCAATCTAGAATGGTCAATTCTTTCCTCCATGAAAAGAGGGATGCTCTGCTTCAAATCTACAAAGGCAAAGATCCATCCTGAATGTACCCTAAAGTTTGCCACAGAGCCTTTTCACAGGGAAGAGGTGAGAAGGATGGCATATGGCTTTCCAGGTGTGTTTCTCACCTCTCTCACCAGCATACAGCAAAATAGCTGGAGGCTGGGCTAGATGGTTACCCCTCAGCTCAACCAGTACTCCCCAAAGGGATTCTGAGCCCAGGAAGGATCCTTCTCAAACTCCTCCACCTGTCTCCTTTTGAAGGCTCAGTGTCTCTCACCAGCAGGGTCCATGAGACAGAACTCAGGAGGCTGCTTCTCCACTGACTTCCAGTCTCTCCACACAGCTACAGAAGGACACAAAGCCTTCTTATCACCACGTGCAATGCTCTCTGTGGCCTAAGATGGGAGGTACCACAGTGCTCAGAGGGTCCACAGGTAGCCCCCAGGATGCCTAACCAAGAGGCACTACAGTGTAGAATTAAGATCAAAAAGCCAGACTGCGTGGATTCAAGTGCCATCTACACCATCTGTTAGCAAGATCTCCTTTTGCCTCAGTTTCTCCTTTAGTAAATGAGGCTGATAACTGTACCAACCCCCAGTGATTCAGGAGAAGATTAGGGGACCAAACACATGCCCAGTACATAGCCCGTGCTCCATGAATTATCTCCTTTGTTAGTAGTGGGATTGGCATTTATAATGGTGCTGTCAGCTGTAACCCAGCCTAGAAATGGATGCCGGTGGAAGAAACCAGGAGAAGGAATCGAGAGGAGAGGAGTGGCACCGAGGACTTGCTCATTCAGAAGCCCCAAGCGTTCGTATGATGACATTTCACTCAGACTTTTTTACCGGAATGAGAAATGCAGGTTCTGTGTCAGAAATCATTGCAGATTCCAAATTAGTGAGGTTTCATGGTCCGCAGAAAGGTGCTGGAGGGGAAATTGGTCGACAGGGTATTTTTTAGCTGTCAGAGCAAGCCGGCTGAGTGATTGAGTGTCTCAGTCAATAGACTGTGCAGACAGCAGCCAGGGAACCAGGTGCCAGGAAGGAAACCCAGAGAGCCCACTCACCAGTCAGCGCAGATGTGTAGACACGGTCAGTGATGGAAGGGAACATAATTACACCTAAAGTTGTGTAGACGCAGCCTGTCTGGACTGTGTAGCCATACTCAGTCTGGAGGCCAGGTACACCCAGCAGGCCTCCCTTCCTTACTAGCTGTGTGTCCTTAGGCAAGTGACTTCACCTCTCTGGGTGTCTGTTCTCTCACATAAAAACAGCCCGTACAATAGACACCCCAAGGGCTTATGATGGGACATAGATAAAATAATGGGCTTTACATCCTTAAATTGGGGGCCAATGGGCCATGCTATAGTTCTGTGCCCTAATGGAATACCCCACCCAATGTGTTCAGAAAGGTATCAAAAGATGGGGTTGACTCAGACCCAGAGAAGGAAATGACTCACTAAAAAATTGGAATTACACAGTCTCTCCAGAGGTCACAGGGTCCAGTCTCCTGTCTTCAGGTTCCCCAAGCAATTCCAGGCAGATTGAAAGCCACGCACTCCTCCACACTGGAAAAGGATAACCCATAAATCACCTCACCAAGAAGGAATCCTTTCTCATATTGGATCCACCAGGCCTCCTTCAAAAATAGCTGCCATTATGATTACAGTAATAAGACATCGAGCTTAGCTTAATAAATATGTATTTCCCCAACTACCCCAGCATACAAGCTATTATTATCTGCATGTTAAAAATGAGAAAACTGAGGCTTAGATAGGTGAGGGGCCTTACACAAGGCCATACAGCAATATCTTGGTGAGATTTACAAAGTAGACTAGAGCATGGTGGAGTAGAAGGATTTATTCCTCCTGCAGGGTGGGGGGCAGATAAGCTGTCGGCAGTGGAGGATTAGGAAAGGGAGGTGCGATCATTGAGCTGAGCCTTGAAGGATAAGTGAGGCTTTTCCTGGCTGGGAAGGGAAGAGAGAGCACTCCAGGCAGAGCTTGAGCAAAGACAGTGAGGTCCTAAGGCTCTGTCCCAATGGCTGCTTACAATGAATAATTACAATCGCAATGACAGCGAGCATTGATTAAGTGCTTCCTTGCACCACAAACGGTGCTAAGCACTGGGCGTGGGTCAGCTCTTTGTGCTGGACATTGTCCTCATTTTGCAGAAGAGACATGAAGTGACTCATCCAGGACCCCAGCTTGAAAAATGGCACAACCAGCCTTCGCACTTGAGTCTGGCCTGATTCCAAACCTCTATTTTGGAGGCTCCTGGTTGATCCATCCCTGCACATTATCAACAGGGAAAGTATGCAGCTTAGAAAGACCTTTGTCCGCGTGGTGCAGAGGTGGGGAAGGGGCTTCCCTGAGACCTCCTGCTCTGTCCCTGCCATAATCTACCCTCCCACATCCTCTCGGAGCCCAGGGGAACCCATCAAAGTTGGCAGAAGATAATCATGGAGTTGACCGCCTAATAAAGATAAAGCTCTCTAATAAACCTGCAATCCAGAGGTAATAGGTTTGACTTTTAAAAGGCAGATAAAAGTCTCAGTGGAAGGGCAGAACTTTCCCATCAACCCCTTAATCAGATTCACGGTGGAGGAGCCGTTTCCTACAGGTGGGACAGCTGGATTCCCAAGCTGGCACTGGGAAATGGCCATGTCCCCTCTAAAGCCAGAACACTGTCTCTCTCCAAGGATCCCGCTCTCCCACCGGGGATCTTCTGTCTGTGAAAAAATGATAATGACAAAGGATGGAGTCTCTGGGATAGGCTGAAGGAGAGTTGCCCAAACTTTCTGAATGGAAAGGGCTTGGTTTGAAAGCACGTGGATGGTTGGTGTAGGCGCTGCAGAGGCAGAAAGCTTTCTGCTGACCAATGGAGTTGGAAGGCAACGCCATCTCCATTCATCACCGTCACCATCATCGTCATTAAATAACTTGTCCTGAGCACTTAGCCTGTGTCCTTTTGCATTTAATTATCACAACAACCTTTTGAGTCGGGCATTGTAGGTCATTTCAACATCCCTGATACAGATGGGAGAACCAAGGCTCAATGATATTAAATAACTTCCTGTAGTTATTTAACCCACGTCATTGACTGCAGACCATGTAACACTTAGCCATTGTTTTATTTGTTTTTGGCATGGGCAGACACCGGGAATCGAACTGGGGTCTCCGGCATTCCGGCATGGTAGGCAAGCAGTCTGCCTGTTGAGCCATCATGGTCCGCCCATTAACCGTTGTTTTGTGTTTACTAGTTTCATAGAGAAAAACTTGGTCTGGGCCTCTGACTTAGATGGAATCCACTAGAAAGCAAGCCTGAGACAAGGATTTGGGTGCACGTGACTCAGTGGTGGTATGCTCTCAGGAGAAATGGAGTGAGAGAAGCAGGATGGGGCAGGAGAAGAAAGCTAAGTAAAGTGGTCATTTCAGCTGGAGTTAGTTAGCCTCAGCCTGATTCCTGAGGAGCTCTGGAGTATGAACTGTATCACCAAATTGGTCCCACCTTTAAGCAAGGAGGCCAGTCTTTTGTACTCCTGTGTCAGCCATTGCTTGGCTGTGGGCTGCTCCCCTCGCCCCCCCAGGGATGGACATAAGCTACTGGAAGGGGCATCTCTGTGGGGCATGAGCAGCTAGCACCCATGTCCTCCTGGAAAAGGGGATCTAGAATCTGCCCAGCAGCAAACATTACAGCGGCAGGGCTGACCAGTGATACCCGCTCAGCCCCTAAGGCCGTGTGTGTCTTTGAGTCTGCCACTGCCCCACTCTGAATCTCAGCTTCTCCCCGCTTGCTCTCAGGCTCAGCTCATCCTCCAAGGGCTGGCCTAGCTACACGTGTGCTGACGCTGTGATCTGACCACACGGCCACTGATGGAGCCGGCAATCTCAGTGTCTGAACCCGGGGAGAGAGAAAAGAAGGTACCGCCTGTGGCCCTGATGGTGTGAGGCAAGGTGTCTGACAGCTTCCCCCGTGCAAGCCCTTTATCTCCCTTCTCTGCTGTGTTATTTTAAAACTAACAAGCCCAGCCCTCAGGAGCATGCCACCTGCCATCGAGATTTGTAGCTTGTCTGTTCTGACCTCTCTGCAGATTTCAGCCTTGGCTCATTCTCTGCTTCTTAGAAATTTCCTTCCAAAGCTCAGCCTCAGGTGTGTATGTGTGTGTGTGTGTGTGTATTTAGGAGCACAAAAGTCCTACTGTGTTGTCCTCTAAGAAACCCCTGCCTGCAGTTCTAGCTGATGAAAGGTCTCAGTTGGCAATGCTGATGGGAGTAGGGGGAGGGAGACAAATTAATCCACGGGCTTTTGAGAGGGGAAGAGCCAGGGCACAGCAGAGAATGTGGAAAGGGCCATTTCTAGGTTCTGAAGAAGACATTCGACTTGGCCCTGGTGGGGCCCGAGGCCCCAGTCTAACGAGGACCTCCTGGGACACTCAGGGCCACCCTGACCTCCCTGCCCGTCCTCTTCTCTGGAATCCCTTGCCTTGGGCTGTTTGGGGAAAATGGACAAAATCAGCAGTTACTGGGTCCCCAGGGGCAAGCTTTGCGAGTGAGGCTAGAGGCCAATGTGGCTTGTCCCTGGAAAGTATGGTTGATAAAGTGCCACCATGTGCCAGAAAATGTCAAAACACTGCACATGCATCAGTTTGTTTCGTCTTCACAACAACCCTGTGCGATGAAAACGATTTGTGGTTTCCAGTTGACAGGTGAGCAAGCTGAGACTCAGACAGGTGAAGGGAACTGCCCAAGGCCAGCCGGCTGGTGAGTGGCCAGGCAGACTCTATCTAATGAGCCTATTCCTTGGACTCTACCAGCCCTCCCCAGACAGTAACTCGGCGTCCGCTCTAGGCAGCCTGGCTTGTTTTCTCCAAGCGGGAATACCCTCTCTTCCTGCAGGATTGCTCCTGTCTTGTGGTTTTTACCACATTCACCACTCTCTGAGAGCTTGTAAGTGCCTGTCCGTTTTCTTCTTCTGGATTGCACGCTCCTTGAGGGAAAGACTTCTACCTGTGTCATCTTGATGTGACCTTCCCCCAGAACTTACATGATCCTTAAGAGAATGAGTGAATGAATGAATGAATGAATAAATGAACGCTGATGGATAAATCAATGTATAAACAAATGAGTCATTGCATCTAAAAGAATGAATTGGAGGAGTCGCTCCTATGAGTATTACTGAAGAACTAATCCACCATGGTTGGACACTTTTTTTTGAGCCATATTTTTATCCCGAAACCCCACTGGCATGGCGCCATCAGAGCTTACCTATCTCCCCAGCTTCCCACCTCACTCTAACCAGGTTTTCCATCTCACTCCCCAGACAATCCAATCTCCTAGTTTTAATTGCCTTCTAAATGCTGACATCTCCCAAATGCATTTCCCAAGCACTAATCTGTTCTCTGAACTCCAGTCTTTGTGTACCTAACTGCCTGCCTGACTCCTCCACATGGGTGTCTAATTGGAATCTCAAAACCACCGTGTCCAAAACTAAGCCCCAGAGAGCCCTTCCTGAACCCTCTGCTCCGCCCGTGCTCATCCCTTCCTCGGCGATCGGCAGCTCCATTCATCCAGTTGCTCAGACCAAAAATCGCGGAGTCGTCCACGACCGCTCTCTCCCTTTCATGCTTCTTATCCAACCCATCAGCAAACCCTGTTGCTCCTACCTTCAGTGTAGGTCCAGAATCCGACCGCTTCTTACCCCTGCTGCAGCTGTACCGCCAATCCCAGCCACTGCTTTTCCCACATGGGTTTTTACGATAATTTCTTACTTGTCTTCCTGCATCTATCCCAGTTGCTCTGCAAGCTTCTGGGTGGGGGGGGGGATCCTTTTTCAAAAAACAGCTGTAGGACTGTACAGCACAAACAGTGAACCCTAATATAAACTATGGACTGTAGCTAATAGTGCAATTATAATAATATTCTCTCATCACTTGTTACGAAGTTACCACACGAATGCAGAATGTTAAAAATGGGGCCAGGTGTGCAGGAACTCTGTATTTTCTGCATGATCTGTTTGTAAGCCTATACCTTCTCGAAGAAAAATTAAAATGAATTAATACATTTTAAAACCCAAGTCAGATCATGTCCCTCCTCTTCTCAGAACCCTCCACTGCCTTCTCACCTCACTCAAAGGAAAGGCCAAGTCCTAGCAATGAGACCAGCTGTGATCTAGTCCCTCGCTGCCTCTCTGACTTCACCTCCTGCCATGCCTCCCTTGTTCACACACCCACACTGGCCACCCGGTTGGTCCTAACCCCAGGACCTTTGCCCGCTACCTCTTCCGCTTTGCTTCCAGGCATACCCCAGCCTCATTCCCTCATCGTGTTCAACTCTTTGCTCAAACGTCGCCTTCTCAGTGGAGCCATCTCTGACCACTTGCATTAGTTTGCTAAAGCTTGAGAAAGCAATATACCAGAAGGAATGGCTTTTAAAAAGGGAATTTAATAAATTACAAGTTTATAGTTGTAAGGTCATAAATATGTCCTAACTAAGGCATCCAGAGAAAGATACCTTGGCTCAAGGAAGGCTAATCTGAGAAAGCATGTGGCTGGCATCTGCTGGTCCTTGTTCCAGGTTCTCTTGTTTCCAGTTCTGATGCCAGCAGTTTCCTCTCTGAACATCTGTGGACCTTCACTCAGCTCCTCCGGGACACAAATCTGGGTTCTAACTTGCTTAGCATCTCATGGGTAGGCACATAGCAACGTCTGCTGGGCTCTGCATCTCCAAAGGTCTCTAGCTGTGTAGTCTCTCAAGCTTTTTCCAAAATCTTTCCCGTTTTAAAGGACTCCAGTAAACTAATCAAGACCCACCTTCAATGGGTGGAGTCACATCTCCATCTAACCAAAAGGCCCTACCCACGGTTGGACTATACCACATCTTCTTGGAGATAATCTCATCAAAAGCTTCCCACCTTATAATATTGAATGAGGATTAAAGAAACATGGTGGCTCCTACAAGATTGGCTCTAGAAAGAAACATAACAGCTTCAAACTGGCACACTACCCAAAGTTAAATTGGCAGCCCCTTTCCTGGTGGCATCCCCAGTCTCCCATACCCTGCTCTATTTCTTTTCTCTGTAGCACTCATCATCTTCTAATAGTCTACATATGTACTGCTTAGTTATGTATATTTTCTCCTCTTCTCTTCCCTCTCACAAACCCCATTAGAATGCAAGCTCCATCAGGGCCAGGATTTTTTTTTTTCTGACTTGCTCCTTGTTGAGTCCCCAGCGCCAAGCACATGGCTTGCACATTGGAGGTGTCAATATTTATTGAATGAGTGACTGAATGAGGAATAAGTGTACGGTCCCTGGCAGCACCACTTGGGACGAGCTTCCACACTCCCCTGTCTCCTTTGGCTCTGGACTGATTCCTGTTAGGTTGAGGCTGCTTCCCTCTTCCCAGCAGACTCTTGCTTACTTGGTCTCATCTCCACCAGTAGCTGTGATGCCCCAAAGGGACTCACCCAGCACTGTCTGTTCCCGATGCAAGGAAATATAATCAGCAGCTCAACCTCCCTGGAGAAATCAGATCCTGTCTACATTCCCAGCTGCTCACCAGCCCTGAAGGTTGTGCTGGACTGGAGGAAGAAATGTCATTTTTGCCCATGAATGCAGCTTGGCGTCATCAGGCCTTGAACTTGGATTCCAGGACCTCTGCATGTTCCCAGCATCACTTACTGCCTTTTGCAATCTGTCCAGGCCAGAAACCACAGCTTTCCAGAATTCAGCCCATTCCCAAATTGGGGGTAGCCTGCATTTCATGCAAACCCAACAATTCAATCCAGTCGTTCTCAGCAGTTTGACCCTTCTCTAGGCAAACAAGCAATCTGCTAGAGGGCCGTTGGAGGGAAAAATCACTGACTGCATTTGGGGTTGGTTGGAGGGCAGCAGATGGATGTGTTCTGGGATGAGAGCTTGAATCCCAGACAGGTTGGGAGCCTGACTGCTTGGCTGACCTGAGAAATGTTGAACTAATTTTTCTCCATATGGTTCCTCTGTCCTTTGACCTGAACTTCGGAACTGGGCAGTTTTTACCACCCTCACATACCCACACATGCACACTCACACACACACTCACACATTCTCAATTCCTTCTTACCCCCCTCTCCTAGCCAATTCCCATTCGTCTCCTAGGAAGCTTTCCACAGCCACCTGCCCACATTCCAGGGCTACATTAGGTCCCCTCTCTGTGCTTCCATGGCCCTCCAAGCTTCTCTCTTGGAGGAGAACGAGGACGTACTACACCACATCGTAATTCCCAGTTTGGTGATCTCTCTCCCCTTCCAGGGTGGGGACTCCTCGAGGGCAGGGACCAAGTTTTGGTTACTTTGGGGTCCTTGGAACCTGATTGTAAGTAGATGTTCAGTAAACAACTGTTGCATAAATGAATGAAATAACAAGAGAGATGCTGGCCTCGTAAAAGTGCCTCTTGTTTCTCATTGAGCTTCTGTTAAGATGCCCTCTTTCTCCCCCTCCCCATGCAAATGATACCCCCCACAGCTGAAGCCCAGTCTTCCCTTCAGCTCCTAAGCTTTCTCCAGCAGTGACAGCAAAGCTCAAACAGTCACAGCCCCCGCGGATTATTCAGAACCAGGTTTAATTAACAGATTAACCTTGGAAAGGACTTGGAATGCCAAGACCTCAGGTCAGGATGTTAACCTGGCCAGCCTGAAGTTCCAGGAGCCAAGGAGCAAATTAGCCAAATCCCTCCTGCCCGTGGGCTGGGTCAGCCCCATAATGAGGAGGTGGGCTTTTCTTCTCTGCTGACGCAGGCGGATGCAGGGGTCTGGCCAAGTGAAGGGACAAAGGTGGATCGTTCATGGTCCTGGGTGCAAATGTAGAGCAAGCACCTGAGCCATGGGAAGCAAGCCCCTTTGTCTCTCTGGGCCTCACTGTCTTCATCTGTGTAATGGGACAGTACCACCAAGCCGTGCATCTTTCAGAGGGTTGTCGGCATCAGCCAAGAGGCTGGATTAGAAAATGCTCTCCACATAGGAGGGGCTGTTAATGGGATGGAGACAATAAATGTCAGGGATACCCTGAATCTAGCAGCCGAGTGCCGTTTCTGTTTGTGAAATGTAATACCCAGGCCAAGCCCCTCTCCAAACTTGCAAGTCACATCCCCGTATCCCAAGGAAATTATCAAGATTCACCCTGTGCCCCCACTTGTTCTTCCCTTACGTTTTCAGTCTTTTCCAGATTGCTCTCCGTTTTTCTCTGTTGATCCTTATAAACACAGAGGGCAGCTGGTGTTCTTGCCACTTAATCTCTCCAGATCTCAGTTTCTTCATCTGTCAGGTGGAGACGATGAAGCGAGAATGCATGCAGAGTGCTTAGCACGGCGTCTGGCAGACGTGGGCATCTGAGGAATGCTGGCTGCCCTTACAATCAAGGGGTCCGGAGAGAGCCCTCGACTGGGGCTCAGAAAGCTGCGGTTCTAAGCCACAGCTCTGATGAGAGTCACGGGGTAAACTGGGCAAGTCGCCTTGCCTCTTGGAGCCTCAGTTTCCCCTCTCTGTGCAGGGGTCCTTCCCTCAGGGACAAAAGCAATGTTTAACTCCATCTAGTGCTGGGGGCATGAGGATTTGCACCCCACCCTGGTCCGAAAGAGCGCTTTGTTAGGAGCAGTTGGCTCAGGGAGCAGGGGATGCTTTGCTGGGGGAAGCGGGGATGCAGCGAGGGAGCCGGGCATCTTGGAGAGTTTTGCAGAAAAAGTTCAGCCCTGACTCTTATCGGAGACGAATCGTTGGTTGCCATGACGACGGAGACGGGTCTCTAAGCTCCAGGTCGCTGATTAGCAGGAACCGAGTGGGGAGGCCTTGAGGAATTCGGCGCCACTCCTGCCTCCCTCCCCCCTCTGTGAGGTGGAGTGTGCTGGCCCTTGGCTTCGCTGTTTTAGCTGTCCCCTGAAGAGCTCGCTTTCTTTTAAGTATTTTTTTTTTTAATGTAACATCGGAGAGCCGTGCGGTGAGAATGAGGCAGCTGCCGGAAATCCCCGGGAAAGATGGAACGCAGAATTCTTCTTAAGGCCCTGCAAAGAAGGCTGCAAAGCCAGAGGTGGAGGAGGAGGCTGGGTGGGGCCGTGGGGGCCCGGAGCTGAGGCCCACCCCGCTGGCTTCAGTGTGACTTCACACTGCTCCCCCCCCACCCCACCCCCAAACCTCGGCTTTTTTGTTTGCAGGGAGAGGTTGATTCATATCTGGGGTTCCCAATCCAAACAGATCATCGGAATTCATTCATTCATTCCGCAGAAATTGATTGAGCAACATTACTCTCTGTTAAGCACTAATATACCAGGGGACTCAGTGGTAAGAAAAGCGAGAGTCCCCATGGTCTTGGAGCTTATGTTCCAGTCGGGAAAACAAACAGCAAATAAGCATATAAAAAGGCCATTTCACCTAGTGACAAGTGCTATGAAGAAAATAAATCCAGCTACTGTGATGGTGACAGGTGAAGTTGGATGCACTTATTTAAGGGGGTCTCTGAGGAGGTGACATTTGGGTTGAGACCTGAAAGAGGAGAAGGAGCTGGAGAAACAGCATGGCAGATGGTGGAAGCAGCAAGTGCAAAGGCCCTGAGACAGGAAAGTATTGGACCCATTGAGGAGCAGTGGGAGGCTGTGTGGGTAGAGCTATTGTAAGGGGTGGTGAAGGGTACGAGATGGGGAGGAGAGGTGGACAGAGGCCAGGTCATGCCTTTTCGTCCTGGAGATCAGTTTGGATTTTATTCTTGATCAGAAAGGAGGCAGAATTATCCAGGATGTTTCTTTAAGGTGCAGATTTCAGGGTTTTGCCCCTTTTGAGATTCTGATTTATCACAGCTAGGATAGGGCTTAGGAATGTGTATTTTTAAAAGTTCCTCAGGTCCAGTGGTGCCGATGCCAGGTTTGAGGAACCCTGAACTAAATACTTCCTGAGGCTCTTTCAGTTTTGAGAAAGCCAAGAGGCTAAGCGTTGGAACATATTGAAAACAAATGTTAAAGTCTATATAATGAGAATCCCCTCCTTCCTTCCTTCAGCCCTCCCTGTCTGGCTGGTAGAATTAATTATATTTGTGTTTGTTTGATAACAAAATCCCAATGCCAGGAAGGTTAAACCAGCACTATCAGAGAAAAAGAACAGCCCAACACATCAAGGAGTATCAAGCTGTAAGAATTCTAGCAAACTCCTTTGTATGTTTCCTCTCCAAACCACCAGAATTTCCTCATCTCCTGTTCTGAGCCCCCACCATTGGCCATCATGGCTGAGGCATTGTCCTCACGCTGAGCCTTGTCCCCTCCAGTGCTCTGGCAGCAGCAGCCGCCCCCAGCTTTCCCTGCACTCTTGAGAACCCAGGTCACTGTTCCCTCCATTAGCAGAAGTCCCTGGGAAGCTTCCCCCCGGTGCCAGCCCTGCTCACTGAGGTCTCACACAGAGTCCAATGCCTCGCATCAATGCTCGGGTTTAGCCCATCATGGGCTTGTTTCTGGTGTATATTTGTGTTTAAGGTTTTCTGTAGGATGCCAGAGAGTCCAAACTTCCATTGCTTTTTGGTGTGTCCAGCCCTGTACTCTGCTGGGCAACAGGCCTACATTGATGAACTCACTGACCACTTTTCTAAGAGAACCATGAGATAGAACAGAAAAGGCATTGGTGGGGCAATGTGAGTGCACTGGGGCATCATCAGGGACGTTCACCCTCTCTGGGCCTCAGTTTACCCCAACTATGACCTGAGGGATTTGCCTTTATCATCTCAAAATCTCCTTCTAACCTTTTGAAAC
Source organism: Myrmecophaga tridactyla (assembly GCA_004026745.1). NCBI lineage: Eukaryota > Metazoa > Chordata > Mammalia > Pilosa > Myrmecophagidae > Myrmecophaga > Myrmecophaga tridactyla. Next base: position 13,927 of record PVIY010035466.1, read on the forward strand.
AAATGAATTGTTCTCATTAACCAATGCATATGCGCTGTCAGTTATTCATTCAATGACTGTTGTTGAGTATTTACCATGCAGCAGGCAAAGACAGAGAAGATGGTTAAATGGCCCTGACAGCACAGATTATTAAGAGCCTCTGTAAGGGTGGCAGAGGGAACATCAGATCCCGTTAAAGGGGTTAGATCATCCCCAAAACCTGCTCCCTAGGACACCTTCTCCATTCGAATTGGTCGTTTTATCCTTCCAGTTGCTTGGGTTCAAAAACTTGATTCTCCTCTCACACCTCACTTCTTACCCGTAGCAAATGCTGTTTGTGCAACTCTGAAAATATATCAGAATCCGGCAACATCTCATCACCTCCATTGCTACCCCTTTGGTCTGAGCCGCCATCGCCTCTCGCCAAAACTATTGCACTAGGCTCTCTGTCTCCATCCCTCCCTCTCTTCAGGCTAGCATCCCTCAGCCACCAGAATGAGCGTTCTAAAATGCAATCCAAACCGTGTCACTCAAAAGGCTTCCCATTTCCTCTACGAAAATCCAGAGATCTTCTCACCACCCATGGAGATTTATATAATATGACCTTCCTCATCCCACTTCCTCTCCGATCTCACCTTTACCACTCGACCCCTTGTGTTCCTTGTACATGCCAAGAATGCTCCCACCGCAGGATCTTTGAACGTGCTGTTCCCTCTGCCTGGACCCCGCTTCCTGTGGATACCTGTGTATCCTGCAATAAATGGTTCCGCATCTCATGGCGTAAAACAGCAATTGACAAGTTACTATGAGCGCCTCGGTCTCTGTGAGTCAGGAACCCGGTGGGACGACACATCGCGAGGTTGCCGTCTGGGTGTTGCCGTCATCTGAAGGTTGTCCAGGGCTGGAGGTTCTGCCTCCCTGGTGGTGCCGGGTGAGGCCAGCAGGCTGGCACTGGCCGCTGGAGCGTGGCTGCAGTCCTTCTTCCCATGGGCCTCTCCACGGGCCTACTTGAGTGTCCTCACACCAGGGTGGCCGGAGCTTCTCCCAGAGTGTCCAGCCCACGAGAGCACGGGGGAAGTGACCAGACATCACCTAGTCTTAGAGGTCAACATTGTCTCCTCTCCCACATTCTGTTCATTAGAAGTGAGCTGCCATGTCTATCCTGCTTTCTAAGGAATGGCAACCAGCTTCCATTTTATGATGGCAGGAGGGGCATGGAATCTGTAGACACCCTTTAAAACCACCCAAAACTGCAAGGCTGGTCCCTCTCCCCTAAAGTCTCCATGGCCCTGTCCACTTCCCTGATGGCTGCGTACAAAACAGCACCCACCCGTCTCCCATTCGCATAGCCTGAATGGGCTGCTTTATTTTCTCCATAATTGATTACCACCCACAAACCATATTTTTACTTGCTTGTGTGTTTCTGATCTGTCCCCTTATCTATAGCGTGAGCCCCATGACCGAGTGGGGCATCCCCATGTTGTCCACTGTACCCCCGCACTTAGAGCTGATCTAGCCATATCGTCGGCACCCAGTGAACTTGAACTGATGAATGGGGTTAGCTCAGGCCAGGCCAAGTATGGGTAGGAGCAGGCTGTGTGCTGGGTGCTAGACAGAAAGTGCCAGCTCTGTGCTGGCTGAGAAAAGCCAGGAAAGCATTCCACATGGCAGCAGCACAGACAGGGCAATGGAACCAGGAGAAGTGGAGCAGGCAGGTTATAGGGGAAACTGAGGCTGAACAGGATGGAGGAGAGTTCTGGTAGCATGGCATGGGCAGTGCAGAGGGCTGGGCAGCCCTGATAGATTCTCAGTTCCTCCAGAATTTGTGGTATCTCCTGGCTCTGCCTTTAGAGATGCAGCCATAAACAGCTGACAGAGATGGATGTGTTTTGCTGCCTTGCCTTCAATATTACCTGGGCTTGGCCTGCTCTCCTGGCAGCACTAAGGAGCAGGGGGCTTATCGGATAGATACATCCTGAGTCATAAAACAAGTCTGATGCACAGGCTGCAGGAGCCCAATGCATGAGAAATTCTAATGCCTCTGATCAATGCTTGACCTGAGGTCTACAGGCTAGGTCTCAAACTCCTGTCTCCTCCTGGTGAGGAGCCAGTTAATTTGAGTGACAATATCTTTAAAAGCTCAGTAATTAGGCAACTTCCTTTTCCTCTCTGCACCCATTTAGAGAGATGGAACTCATAGGTAATTTCCCAGTGTGGAGCCCATGTCAGTTACAGAGAAGGGAACTTCAGGCCTTCATGTTAACTGCCTTCCAAAGAACGTGACCTCGTGTCTTCTAAGAATACAGTGTTGGAGATTTGGGTCAAACAAGGAAGAGAAGGGAAGGGAAACTGACATGTTTTTAGGTCCTTCTGTTTGCATATATTATCTCATTTTATCTTTACACCTCAACGAGAATGGAGATGTTAGTCCCTGTTTTACAATTGAGGAGACCGAGACTCAGAGAGAAGTTAAGTAACTGGGTCAAGGTCCAACAGCAGCTAAATAGTAAACATAGGATTTGAATCCAGGTATATTTGCCACATACACAGATAGGATAAAGAAATGGGATAGAAATAGCAGTGGGGAGCTTGAACAAATCCATCGTACTTTGGTGACGAATTAGGCCTTGGGAATGGAAGTGAAATATGGGTTTCTGGCTTCTCCCTGCGATTTAGTTAGGACAGGATAAGATACGATGCAGTAAGAAAGAAACCCCCTGATCTCAGCAGCCTGGCCTGATTAAGGTTCATTTATCTCATAGTCTGATGTGGTCCATCTCTCCTACATCTTGTAATTCACCTTTCAGAATATGTGGCCTCCACTGTAACAGAGGAGATAACAGCTAGTAAAGACACTCTGACCTTGATGGAAGACACTGTCACTCCCACTCAGAGACCATTGACCAAAAATAACCTTATGGCATCTTTACCTCAACCCAGCTACAAGGGAAGCTGAGAAATATTGGAAATATTTGATTTGGGAATATTTGATCAGCATTAATTGTGTCTGCCATATCCTTACACTTTTGCCTTCTTATTTCTTCCCCAGTAGGGCAGAGCCCCAGAGCAGCCCCACAGCCTCAGCTCAGGATGGATCTTCGGAAAAGCTGGGTCAGCATCTGGCCACAGAGGCCTTGGGCACCAACAACTGGGAGAGAGACAAGGCCTGCCGGGAGCTCAGTCCTGCCAGAGCACGCAGGTGAGATGCTCCCCCCACTCCTTTCTCCAGTGCAATGAAGTAGTTGAAGTTGAGGATACGGAGATGAAGTTTGTCTCTCTTGCTACATCTCTGTACTCTGCATTGAAACTTCTTAGAACTTTCTGTCCCTTAAATAAGGGGTCAGAATTTTTATTCTGTGAAGGACTAGATAGAGGTTTTAGGTTTGTAGGCCAAACAATCTCTATCATGACTACCCAACCCTATCTTTTTAGAACCAAAGCAGCCGTAGATGATATGCTAAGAAATGGGCATAGCTGTGTATTTACAAGAACAGGAGGTGGGCTAGATTTGGTCCACAGTTTGTTGACTCCTGCCTTAAAGGATAGCATTCCTTTGTCTTTGTGTTGATGACCATCTAGGAGTCCCTGACTCCCAAATCATGACTTCAACCCAGACCACGTATATTGCCTTCCAGATCTTTGTATTCAATCCTTAATTCAGTTACTCAACCAATATTTTTTGAGCACCTTCAATGTGACAGGCAGTGTGATAGGATCTGAGGACTCAGAAGGGAGTTTTGAACTCTAGTCTCTCTGATCTTAAATCCTAGACTAAAAACCATAGTATACTGTTGATGCTAATGTAAAAGCCAATCTAATCTCCGCCTTCTATTTTTCTATTTTGTACCATACACGCATAAAGCCTGCCTCGTCTTTGGCCTCTGAGGACTCTGATTCTGTTTACAACACTGTTTTAATAATTCAGCTTCACTTCCTGGTCTAGAAGATGTGTCCCCTCTCCTCAAACTAACCTACTGCACTCTCCCTGCCCTGAACACCTGTTCTCCTCCCACAGCTAAAGGTATAAAATGAATTTGGTGTTGTCAGGAAAACTCCCCAGATATATTACCTGCCCTCCTTGTGCTGAAGCAGAGTACAAAAACCATTTTACAGGAACTAAGGCCAGTAGGAGCAGGGCCAGTCCTGGTCCCTGGTCCAAATTCTCTCTTAACAGCCCAGAACTCTTGGTTTATTAAGGTAGAGGTTCAAAGTCATATTGGGGACCCATTTGAGAATGAGACAGAAGCTATGTGAGTTGTACCCCCATAAAATCTATATGCTCCAAGTGTTTTCCCTAAACTCTATGTACGATTTCAGAGAGGTTCATGGACCCCTTTACTCTTAACCATTAACCATTAACCATTTACCAAAACCCCTAGTTAAGCACTCCAGTTATAGGAAAAATAGTTACCAAAGCTTGAGAAAATAATTTGGGGAGACCCCCCCCCCAGCACCTCCCAAGCTGCCAACTATATTAAAGTTTAATTAGGCTGTAATTTCAATGAGGGAGAAACAATCTAGTCCTGTCAACTTGGAGAACTAAGTCTCAACATCAAATCTGGCAAAGTTATCTCCAGAAAACAGGAAAAGGATTGTTTCCACAAGCGGCCAAGGGAGATGGAGAGAGAGTAGAGAGTAGGAGAGAATTTCTGTCATTTCAGAACATTGTCTCTCAGACTGTCAATGGGGTTTTTTTTAGAGCCTTGCCTTCAAACCTGGAAGCTGCCGCTTTACTGAGTGACCTTGGCAAGCGTTTTTTTTTTCTCCCTGGGCCTGCTTTCATAACTATCAAATGGGGATACTAAGATCTAATTCTCTAGATTGGAAATCAAGTTATGCATGTACAGATCCTGGCATATGGACTAGAAAACAGGAGGTTTTCTCAAAAAAGGTCGGCTGGAGTCTGAAGGATCCAGAAGAGAAGGTTCTAGGTAGGAAAACCTGAGAAATGATGCCTTATTGTTAATTTGATTGGTGTCTGGAACCTCTCACTTCTTTCTCCTACCTGAAACTGACTCTCAGACAAGATAAAAAACTACAATAATGACGGCAATAACAAAAGCGAAAATGAAAGTCATAATTATCATAACAGAAGCTCCATTACTGTGAATTTGCTTGTGAATGAGTGAGCTTCTTTACTCCTCACAACAAACTTATAGCACAAGTACTTTGCTTTGTTCTCATTTTACCAAGGACAAAAACAAGGCTCAGAAACATCTCCGAGCTCGCAAGTGGTAGAGTAAGAATTTAAATCTAGGTTTGTCAGTTTCCAGAACCCACATTCTTTTTCAGTCTTGCTAAGGGTTCGTCAGTTTTACAGATTTTTTTCTCCAAGAATCAGCTTCTGATTTGGTTGATTCTGTTGTTTGTTCTTTGTTTTTCCCTTTCAATTGCATTTATTTCTGCTCTAATCCTTGTTATTTCTCTCCACTGTTTGCTTTGGGGTTAGTTTGCTGTTCTTTTTCTAGTTCCTTCTAGATGTGTGCAGTTAGGTCTTTGCTTTTAGCTCTTTTTTCTTCTTTTAAAATGTAGGCCTTTAGGGCAATACATTTCCCTCTCAGCACTGCTTCCGGTGCATCTCATACTTTTGTTTTTCCCGATGATTTTTTTTTAATTATGCCTAATCATCCGAAGTATACAATCAGTCTTTCTCAGTATTCATCATTACAAGTGATTTTGAACATTTTCTTTACTACAAAAACAATAAAAATAAGAAAAAAAGATAAAAGTAAAAAAGAACACCCAACACATTCCATGCCCCCATCCTCCCCTATTTATTTATTTGTTGTCTTTTTTTTCTTACTCATCTGTCCATACATTGAATAAAAGGAGTGTCAGTCACGAGGGTTTTATACTCGCACATGCACACCCTAAAAGCTCTGTAGTTATTTAATCATCTATATGAATCAAGGCTATTGGATTATAGTTCATCAGTTTCAGGTATTCCCCTCTAGCTACTCTAAAACACCAAAAACTGAAAAGGGATATCTATATACTGCATAAGAATGACCTCCAATAAGACCTCTTGACTCTATTTGAAATCTCTCAGCCACCGAAACTTTATTTTGTTTCGTTTGCCTTCTCCCTTTTGGTCAAGAAGGCTTTCTCACTCCCACAATGCCAAGGCCAGGCTCATCCCCGGGAGTCATGTCCCTCATTGCCAGGGAGATTTACACCCCAGAGATATGTTGTGTTCTCATTTTCATTTGTCTGCAGATATTTCTTGATTTCTCTTGTAATTTTTTCTTTGACCCACTGCTGGCAGAACCTGCATTTTTTACTGCTACATATTTAACCATTGCATTCTTAACCGCTGCACACTTATCCTCTACACACTAAACTGTGTGCACATGTTCTGCTTTGCTAGCTGCCAGAACGCAACACACCAGAGATGGATTGGGTTTCAGTAAAAGGGGATTTATTTACTTAATGTATAGTTCTTCCGAGGAAAGGCAACTTTCAACTGAGGTTCTTTCTTATGTGGGAAGGCACCGGGTGATCTCTGCTGGCCTTCTCTCCAGGCCTCTGGGTTCCAACAGCTTTCCCCGGGGTGCTTCCTTTCTGCACCTCTGAAAGCCTGGGCTGAGCTGCGACTGCTGAGATGAGATATGCTGAGCTCCTTTGGCTATGCTACGTCGAGCTCTCATTTACGCACCAGCCACTTAAATCAGACCTCATTCACTGCAGCAGGCAAACGTCCGAGCCCACTGCAGATGTAATCAGCAACAGATGAGGCTCACGTGCCATTGGCTCCTGTCTACAGCAATAGAACTAGGCACCTTCACCTGGCCAAGTTGACACCTGAACCTAAGTACCACAACACGTAACCAGTGTGTATTTAACCATGCATACTTAGCCACTCCTTACTTAACCACTGCATATTTAAACCCTCTGAACTTAACTGGTGCATACTTAACCACTACCTATTTAACCCACTGCATACTTAACCACTGCCTGTTTAAGCCCTGCATGCCTAACCACTGCATATATAATCATATCATATGTAGCCACTTGGAACTTACCTCTGTTCTGCCCTTCCCAGTCTCTCTGTGTTGCACGTCTAGGAGAATGGGTACAGGGGAGAGAGAAAGGGGTTGGAGGAAATGCAGGCCTAACTGGGAAATTAATTACTGAGAGGCTTAATTATTCCCACCTCACAAACCTAAAATCTATCCAAATTCAAGGGCTTTCTCAATATTCTCCTATTAATTAAAAAGCTGAGTCTAAGGCAATGGTTCTCAAACCCTGTTCCTCTGGGGCTGTGGGGGTTCCCGAAGGCAGAGTGATCCTTTGAAGACAATGGAATCTTTGCCTGTTTTTCAAGACACACTTTTAAGAGATTTTTTTAAATATCTTTATTGAGAAATGTCCACACACATACAGTCTGACCATATTACACAATCAGTGACTCACAATGATACACATAGTTGTGTATTCTTCACCATGATTGTTTTTAGAACATTTGCACCACTCCAGAAAAGAAATAAAAAGAAAAAGAAAAAATGAACCTATACATCCCATATCCCACGCCCCTCCCTTTCATTGACCCACAGTATTTCAAAGGATATTTTTTTTTTCAAGTATCTGTCCTTCCAATGTTTGTTCTCAAATTCCTGGCAGCTGTTATACAGGGAGTGTTTATAGGAAACAACATGATTTAACAAGTGACTAAATTACTTCATCCATTCATCATTCATTTGGTCACTTGACAAATATTTATTAGACTCTTACACTGTGTCAAGCAGTTGTTGGAGGAAAACCCTGGAAGTGACCCATCACATTTACCCAAACAGCCTGTTTGCGTCCTACCTATGTTTACAGCACTTCGTGCTTCATTGCATATAAATGTAGTTAAATAGCCAGGACCTTGATTCCTATGGCACTTATTTTTAGCCTGCTAAAACTGACTCTCTTGAAAATAATATAGATACATACAGATATAGGTTTATGGGTTTTTTTAATATATGCTATATGGCAGGGTCACATTTCATTATTTTTCCACATGAGTATCTCATTATTGCAGCACCGTTTGCTCTATTTTTGCTTGTTTGCTTTTTTGTTTTGCTTGTTTGTTTGTTTTTCTGGGAAGTGCATGGACCGGGAATTGAACCTGGGTCTCCCACATGGTAGGCAAGAATTCTGCCCCTGAACTACCCTTGCAACCCTATGATTTTTTTATTTTTCAGAACTGTAAAGACTTTAATATGTGTTGAAATCATTCTTTATCATTCTTTCTCCTAATCATAATGATCCAGAGGCTTAGAGAGGAACTAAATATTGCAGCATTTTATGGTATTCTGTAAAGAGTTGGGTAATTTCCAAGAGACCGCTACACAAGCAAGTTAGAGGAGGCAGCTGGTTTTGTGGGAAAGTTCTCGGGATTGGAATCACACAGGCCTACGTTCAAATCCCATCACTGACACTTCACAATTGTGCAGACCTGGACAAGTTAGTTCAAATTTCCTAGCCCTTTTTTCCTTCATCTGTAAAATGAAAACAATGAAAATTCGTACCATCCTCACAGTGTGCTCATGAATATCAAAGCATATAAAACACTTAGCACATAATAAATGGTAGTTGCGCTATTACTAGTAATGAAAAATAAAAATATTATTAGTTATTTTTATTATTATTATATTAGTAATATTATGTATTCCCACTGCGGTTCATCTGGGTTGGTGTGTTTCAATTCCCAAGCAGTTTTTTCATCCAAAACAACCTCCCTTTGTCATGGGGTAGACTTTCTGAAAATCCCTGGAGCCAGCCCCAATTATAAAAGGAGATAACTTGACTTCATATAACTGCAACCTGAGCATTTGAATTTAATTGAACAGGAAATAATTATTCCTGGAGAGCGGGAGGTCTTTGAGTTTCTGTGAGGCAATATAAGATATGCATCTCGTTACATTAGACCTCGGCAAATATGCTTTTAATATCAGCTGCTATTTAACATATCTTCCGTCTCCTATTAAATTTCCAGCAGCAACTACAGGTGCGGTGTTTTGGGGGAGGGACAGAGCTGAGCTGCCGATTAATTATTTAAAAAGTGATTTATTTACCAAGGCGAGCCGTTTGCAAATTCAATAATAAATCTATTAAGGAGTTGTTAACCTGTATAACTGTTTTAAATAATCAATTGGCATTTGGGTAACCTACAGCACCTGTCTCATTAGGTCGACATTAACGCTTATTTGAGGCACTAAATCTGAAGTAGGGCAGAAGTAGCCGTGAGATGGGATTAGCTATTCGCTAGTGGGTCCTGGATCCTCCAAGGAACAGAGTCCTTCCAGGGATGCAGCAATCCCAGCTGGGGGTTGGAGAACTCTGCAGCCTCAAGCGCACCCCCCTTTTATTTCCTTACAGCGCCTCCCGTGACAAAGACTCAACACCACCGCCTTCCTCTAGGGGGAAGAAGAAAAAGAAGAAATCTACTCGGAAAAAGAGAAGGAGGTGAGGTCTCCAAGGGGAGACAAGACCTGGAAGATTGGGGAAAAGAAAAAAATGGGAGAACTACAGGTTTGGGAGTCGGACAGCACTGGGTTCAAATTTCTGCTCTGCTTCTTAACTGACCTTGGACCAGTCACTTCCTTTCTCTGTGTCTATAAAATGGTGATAATACCCACCTCTTGGGGTTTTGTGAGAACTCAATGAGAAAATGGTCGTGAAAGCAGCTGTCATGGTGTCTGGCACAAAATAAGTGACCAATTATTAAGGAATGCAGTTATTTTCATTCTGTGAGTGGTTTTGTTGAGGGCATACTCTATGCCAGGACTGTGCTAAGTAAGCACTGTGACCTCTCTCTCTGTTTTACCCCTGAACACAAAGCAAGCATTTTTATCCCCATTTTACAGCCAAGAAAAGAAAAGACTCAGCCAAAGGGTGACAAACCTATAGAGACTTGACCCCAGACTTCTGGGTGGTCCCACTACACTGACCGGGTTATTTTTTGCCAACTATGTGAAACGGATTTTTTCTAAGTACAAATCCCCTTCAATTTTTGTATATGAAAAGATTCCCACCTCTGCTTCTGGGCTTCTACTAACTCAACTAAAAGTGTGTCCAGTTTCTAGCCCCAGAGAACTGGGCTGAAACCACAGAGGGATGAGTCGAGAATCTCACCAAACCTCATCTCCGAGGCAGCATTTACAGAGGCCTACAGGGGGCAGCAGAGGGCAGCTCCTGGATGACTTGGTCCCAACTCCAGGTTTTCTGGAACCTTGTTCCCCTGACACCCCTTTAGCCTAGTTCTAAGAGGAAAGGCCCAAAAAACAATCCAGGGTTGAGTATCAGTGAGGACACTTGAGCCCCAGCCATTGTGGGGGGCGGGGGCGGTGAAATTGACGCAAGTGGCTAGAGCTTCCTGATTTTCAGAGTAAAAAGAACACATCAAAACAGGAAACCACAGGAGTCATTCATTCATTCATTCATTCATTCATAAATGTCCCCCGGGCTCTTCTTTGGGAGAAGGTGCTGTGGTTCCTTAAGGATTGCGTTTTCCTCAGCCATTTCCCATGCAGATCCATTCTATTTGATCTGCAAAATACTTTTTCTTTTTAATTGGTGGCTGACATTAAGAAATCAGGAGATTTCATAGGAAAATATGCATCTCTGGCTTCTAGTGAAAAGGCAGGTGCTCTGGAAGACCAAGCCTGCTTTCCCGCTTGGGATACTCACTGATCTGGGAACCAGGCTCCTCCTTCAGGCAGGGGCTCCCTGCTTCTCTGCAGTCCCCACCACTCCCTATCGTCTCCCACCTGGCCCCCTAAATTCGTTTATCTGAGAGGTCCCTGTAGGCATTGAGTCTGCACCCCCCTAATCTGTTAAAATCCTGGCAATTTGTTGGTGGGAAAATGAGAGAACTGGGGTTGAGCGGAGGCCTGCCCAGGTGACCCAGTGAGTTGGTGGGAGAGTCAAGAGTGGGGCCTGGTCACCTAAACTGCAGCCTGGAGTTATTGTGAGGAGCCCAGGCTTCTTGGTTTCTCTGATGGCCCTTTGATGGCACCGTCCACGCTAGCTGCAGCCTGGTTCCTCCGGGAACTCGGTTTTTCCATGGTGGGGCAGAGGAGACAGGCAAAGGACATGAAAAGAGGGGTATAGCTTTGGGGAGATCGGTAGGCAAAAGAGAGTCTCTACACCGACCAGGAGGGCAGCAGTGGGCATTGTAGCAATTAAGAGTAAAGTCACTGGGATCAAAGAGATCACAAACCCCAGCTCATCCACTTCTAGCTGTGTGACTTTGGGTAAGTCATTTCACCTCTCTGAACCTTACCTTTCTTCTCTTTAAAAGGAGGGTGGTGATTATACCCACCTAAGAAGCATGTGGGTGGATTAAATAAGATAATGCAGATAAAATGCTTCATGATGTTTAAAACAAATATAAACTAATATCAGTTTTGATATTATCCTTAATATGTATTACTGAAAGAGCTGAGACGTTGTATGGGGGCCAGAGAAGGGTCTTTTGAAACCAGCCCTGGCCTCCGAGAGCCTCTCTCTGATGTGTGTCTCCCTTTCCCTGGCAGGTCCCCATCATATAGCCCATCGCCTGTCAAGAAAAAGAAGAAGAAAAGTTCCAAGAAACATAAGCGGCACAGGTACTGTCCTTCTCTGCAAACTGGGACACCATGGGGACTTGGAAGGAAGAAGGGGAGTAGCACCAGCAGGTCATTTGGGAGCATGTCATTTCATTTATATAAAATGCTTGCTTCTGTATTGTCATTTGTTACACGGACCAGATGCCCACTGAAGCCAGCTCAGACCACAAGGGAAGTATAATTTATAAAAAGGCAAGAGTGCTTTAGGGGACCGGTCCTCACCAGGGAATGGTGGGATGATGGAACCCAAGCAGAATAGGCAGCTCCCTCTATTTCCTGACCCCATGGCTGTACCTGCTCCCATCTCTCCATGCTGCAGATTCAACCACAAGGAGAAACTCAATCTCTCTGTCTTGTTCCTTATTCCCAATTCCCAAGGAAGGGACTCTCTCACTGGTCCAACTGGGCCCTAGCATACAGGGTTGTATTGTAAGATATGGCTACTGGGATTGTCCAGCTTTGTGGATGGGAGGCAGGGACAGTAAGGAGTCATTATGAACTAGACATGAGTCCCAAAAGGCACCCACTACACATATGTACACATACACACACACACACACACACACACGTCTAGGGGAGAAAAGACTAGAAGGATATACATCAGAGGGCTCAACTTCATGGTACGTGAGCCAAGCCAGCATTTTACAGTTGGAAGACTTTGCAATACAGAAATCCAGCTTCCCAGTTTCTCTGTAAAATCAGACCCTCTGTCTTCTTTGGGCCAGTTTTCCTGCAGGCAACCATCAGTTGGAGCTGGGAAGCAGCTGTGCA
>PVIY010035467.1:0-26271 GCA_004026745.1 Myrmecophaga tridactyla
TTACATCCAGCAGTTCCGTCGGCAGATTCGCCCACACCACCTCATCTTCCCTGGTACTTCATGGAAAACCCATCGATCCAAGCACCACTTATTTCTTCTTGCTTCAATTAGGAAGGTGCATTTCAACCGTTATTGCGTATTTCAGAGACGGCGCAAAAGTCACTGTCTTCACGAAAGTGCAAAGGCAAAGCGCAAACTCCTTTCTTCTGTTATTAACTGACATTCTATGATGAGGAACTTTCTCTCGGTATGGATTCATGGATTTTTATTTTTTGAATGCTTTATAATCCTTTACTGTCATTTATTTTTATGTTGCAATTGTCTGTAATCTGTCAGTGGCGGCCCTTCAATCTGACTCCTTAGTCCTCACATGTCCCCATCATTCTTTTAAGTACTTCCTTATTTTCTGGTGCTACAAGATTTTCCAGGCTTATCATACATTCTCTGCCCCAGAATTGGAATCAGCCATTATTCTAAGGGACCCTGGTTTATCTTAGTGGAGAATGGTATTTATAAACCAAGATTTGAGTGTTGGTGTACTCACTGCTACAGGGACCACTCAACAGAGCTAGGGAGTTTGTGTGCGTGTGTGTGTGTGTGCAATGTGATACATATATTCCATCTATATGTTCACCTTGGTATCTCCACTTCCAGTCATTGCTCATTATAGTCTAGTATTTGCTTTTTCCATATTTGTAATGTCATTTTCAGTGATGAAAAACTTTTCTTCTATTATCTTCAATGCATATCTTTTGCTCAAGCTTAAAATATACAGAAAGTGAATTCAAAATGTTTAAACTGATACTGCTGAGAGAAGGAAAGAATGTGTATTCTACAGTTGTTGGATATAGTGTTCCATATTTCAATTAGGTCAAAGCTTTGATAGTTTTATTCAGATATTCTATATCCTTCTTCTGAGTTTTTAGTTTATCAATTACAGAGAGAACAATGTTAAAATTTCTAACTATGATTATGGATTTCATCTATAAGCCACAATTGTGTCTCCTTCCTTCAGTTCTGTTTTTTGCTTCATGTATTTTGAAGCCCTGTTATTAAATGCATACCAATTTATGATTTTTATGTCCTTCTAATGAACTGATCCTTTGACTTTGTAAGATGACCTCTTTATCTCTGGTAGTGCTCCTTGTCTTGAAGTCTACTTTGTCTCAACATAGCACTACAGCTTACTTTTTATTAGTATTTGAATTTCTCTCTTTTGCATTCAAATTACCTGTGCCTTTTACACATGGTATTTAGTTAAGAATCACTTTTTAAATCTAATATGACAGACTCTTATTTGGAGTATATAGTCTATGTACATATTAAATAATTACTGTTTTGGTTGTATTTGCTCTTTCCATTGTGCTGTTTTTCTCTTTGTCCTTTTCGATTTTATCCCTCTGTCCTTGATTACTGCTTTCTTAATGAAAGAAAATTAATCAAATATATTAATATTCTATTTTACTTCCTGTTAAAATCATTCCTCTGCATCTTTGCATTAGTTTTTAGTTGTGTTAGGAGTAAAAAATACATACTTATAACAGTCTATAGGCATATACTTTGTTTTATTACACTTCACTTTATTGCCTTACACACAAATTAAAGGTTTTGGCAACCCTGCATTGAGTAGATCTATGAGCACTGTTTTTCTAATAGCATGTGCTCACTTCGTGTCTCTATGCCGCATTTTAATTTAGGTGTATATAGACAACAATGTGATTGCACACTTAATAGACTACAGAATAAGTGTAAACATAACTTTTATATACACTGAGAAACCAAAATACTCATATGACTCATTTTAATGTGATATGCACTTTGTCTCAGTGGTCTGGAACTGAACCTGCATTATCTCCGAGGTATACTTGTATTTATAGTTAATATTGTACCACTTCCTATAAAATTTAAGACCTTTGCAACAGTATAGTTACATTAACACTCCCATCTTTTTTTGCTAATGTTATATATATTTTATCTATATTTTAAATTCGACAATGTATTTTTTGTTTTAAACTTTCATATGTCTTTTAAATATATTTAAAAAATTAGAACATGTAGTCTTAAATCTATACCCATATTTATAATTTTTGGTGTTTTTTATTTGCTGCTTGTAAATCCTAGTTTCCATCTGGTGCCATCTTCTTTGAGTCTGGAGAAGTTAATCATTTGTTGTAAGGAAGGTCTACTTGTGATAAATTTGCCCAGTTTTACATATTTTTTTCCCCAAGGATATTTTAGCTTGATACAGAATTCTGGGTGGATAGTCTTTGCTTCAGCACATCAAAGATGTTATTGTCCCCTGAATTCCATTTTTTCTGATAAGTCAACCATTATTTGTATGGTTGTTCCTTACATGTAACATGTCATTATTCCCTGGCAGCTTTCAAAATCTTCTGTTTTTCATCTGTTTGATTACAGTGTGCCTAGGAATAGCATTTCTTTATTGTTTTTCATGCTTGGGATTCACTGGGCTTTAAATAACGTGCAAGTTCATGATTTTCGCCAAACTTTGATATTTTTTGCCTATTATGTTTAAAATTCCTACCCCAATACCTTCTATTCTTCTGGGATTCAAATTAACAGGTATGTTAGACCACTTGATATTTTTCCACATTTATCTGAGGTTCTGTTGATTAAAAAAAAAATTCTACACATTTTAAATAATTTCTGTGGCTCTAGTTTATATTCACTGATTGTTTTTCATGCCATCTTTATTCTGCTGTAAAGCCATCAGTTGATTTTTATTTCATAGATTGCACTTTTCACGTCTAGAATTTCCATTTTGTTCTTTTTTATAGTTTCTATTTCTTTGCTGAATTCTTATATAATACATACCAAAAACTACGTCATCTCAGATTTGTTACTTTTTAATTTTTCTTTTGAGTGTGGGTCACATTTTTCTGCTTCTCACATATCTAGTATTTTTTGCTCCTACAGCTTTGTGTGGATAATATTTTGCCTGTATGGATTCTGTTATCTGCCACTGGACAGTGTTTATTTTTATCTTGGCAGACATTTAACTTGAATGAAATAAAACTCCCACCTCTCTCTCCCCTGCGATTGGCAGCAACTTAATTCTGCACTCAGATTTTTTTTACCTTATTGCCATTGCTTCCCACTGGGCTTCTATTAATTCCCCTGTGCATGCATAGTTCAGAAGTCAGCTGTCAATTTTGACAGAGTTTATATGCAGATTTTGGGACTTATCCCACTGTGGCTCCCCTCTTCCCACGACTTCTCACTTTTCAGCCTCAAAGCAATAGGACTGTATCTATGAGCTCAAGTTTCAGATACTTGATGCCAACTAGTCTGAGAATGCCCTGAGGTGAAAAGCCACATGAATATGATGCAATGTAGTTCTTTTTCTTTAAGGATATGCTGCAAGTTTCTGCCTGCTTTTGGTAATCCTTCAGTGTTTTCAGTTTGGTTTTTTTTTACACTTTGTGTATAATTGCTTTTAATTTGTTTATGATTTTGTAATCATAGTAGCTGTTCTAGTTTGAAAGCTGCTGGAATGAGATATACCAGGATTAAAAAGGAATTTATTAAACTGCAAGCGTACAGTTCTAAGGCTGTGAAAATGACCAAATTAAGGCACTAACAAGAGGTTACCTTCACTCAAGAAAGGACAGTGAAGTTTGGGGTTTCTCTCTCAGCTGTGAGAAAGCACATGCCACTGTCTACTACTTTCTCTCCAGGCTTCTTGTTTCCTGAAGCTCCACCCAGGGAGAAGCTTTCCTTCTTCATCTCCAGAGTTTTTTGGCTGTGTGGACTCTAAAGTTTTTTCCAAAATGGTTCCCTCTTAAAGGGCTCTAGTAAGCAACCACACTTTGAGTGGGTGGAGACACATCTCCATGGAAACTAGCTAATCAAAAGTTACCATCCATAATTGGATGGATCATATCTCCACAGAAACAATCAAAATGCCCCCACCCAGCAATAGTGAATAAGGATAAAATAACTTGGCTTTTCTGGGGTACACGACAGATTCAAACTGGCACAATAGC
The DNA here is from genome assembly GCA_004026745.1 of Myrmecophaga tridactyla. NCBI lineage: Eukaryota > Metazoa > Chordata > Mammalia > Pilosa > Myrmecophagidae > Myrmecophaga > Myrmecophaga tridactyla. The sequence goes on from PVIY010035467.1 coordinate 4,008, forward strand.
ATATGATTTTATATTATTTATAACCTTTATATTGTTTATTCTTATTATCTGTAAGTGCTTTAGTGCTATACAAATACAAATTTCTTGGCCATTATGGAGGTAGAGTTCCTTGTTCTTGTAAATAACTCTTCGTGTCCTTACCCTGTTTTGTATTGGGTTGTCCTTAATGGTTTGATGTAGCTCTTAATATATTCCGGATACTAACCCTTTATTATTTAGATGTGTTGGAGCATCTTGCAGCTTAGTGTGCAGATGGAAATTTTCTTTGTGCATTTTTTATGAGTAAAAGTGCTTAATTTATCTATAGTCATGCTTATCAATTTTATGGCACTATTTGTCTTTTTTTTTAAGGCATCCTATACTGGCCCTCAAGATCATAAAGTTTTTTCCTGTTTTCTTCTAAACATTTTAAAGTTTTGCTTTCCATATTCATTCATTTATTCCTATGTTTTCTTCTAAACATTTTGAAGTTTTGCTTTCCACATTCATTCATTTATCCATCTAGCTTTGATATTTGTATGTGGTGTGAGATAGAGATTCAATTCATTTTTCCATATAGGTAAACAGTTCTCCCAGAAGAATTTATTGAATAGTCTAGCCAGCCTTTCTTCAGTATACTCAACATTTACATTGTTAGGTGCTAGATTTCTTGTATCCCTTTATATAGTTTTGGATTTTGTTCTGGTGTGCAGTTTCATTACTTGGAATCAGTTGGATCCTTTTGATGCTGGCTTTTAATTAAACTTAAATGTGTCCAGGGCAGCATTTAACCTAGGGCTAATTTAAGTCCCATATGGCTCTGAGAATCAGTCTGCCTATATTTTCATGGTGGTTCTTTCCCCAGTCTCAGATTTCTGTTGATCATCATTCAGTCAAAGGCTCAAGGGAACCAGTGTCTAGACCCCTAGAGCACTAGAGAGGTGCAGCTTTCTCCTCTCTGGTATTCTGTTCCATAAAGTCTAGCCACCTTGGTCTCCATGAATATTGACCTCTATTTCCTCAACTTAGCAAGGCCATCTTTGCTGTGTCCTGAAACTGCCTCTAAGCAGTAAGCTGGTGCAATCATAGGTCTTGCTTTGTTATCCCTCTCTCAGGACCACAATCCTGCAGTGCCTCTTGCCAATGTCTGAGAACCATTTTTTCATATCTTTTGTCTGGTTTTCTAATTGTTTAAGTCAGGAGGATAACTCTGGTTCTTGTATTCTGTCTTTGCTGAAAGTAAGAGTCTGCCTATTTTATGCATCTAAAAAATGAGATTGGGTTCAGAAGATTCATCACACCAGCAATGGGATTCTGTGAACCTCTTCAACTAGGAAAACCAAGACTCTCCCCTGAGGACAGTGCTTCTTCAGCAGCTTTTCCAAATGATGGATGTTTTTCTGTTGTTTTTCTTTTCCTCAGCCATCCAAGTCTTCACTTGTCCTGGAGATGGATTGAGTAGGTGTCCTTGTTTCTCGTTGCCATATCCAGAACATTCTCTCTACACTTTTCTAACCCCCTCCACTCGCATCTTTGAATCTCACATCATCAGGTCATATCATTACCTCTTTTTGTTATAGTCATCTACCAATTACCCCTCCCCATCCTCCCACTCCCTAAATCACTTCTCGTTCCTTGATGATTTTAGTTCGATTCCCCGACCTCCTCTTCAGTGCTCTTGTACTGAACCCTATTTCCACCATACATGTACATGGTTTGACACTAGTTCTTGTGATTACTGCATCTCCTCCATTATTTCAGCTCCAAGCATATCATTCTGTGACCATCACCTCATATTCCACTCTCTTAGTTCAATCCCAACTCAACAATCCTTCAAACCAAGGACGTCGATCCTACCGTTTACCTCTTCATTTTTCCCTCATTTACAGAGAAAGCGTGCACGGCGGTCTTCAGACCCGCTTTTTCCAGGTGTGAAAAGGAGACACCTTCTCTCCCTCCAGGACTCAGACTTCCTTGCAAGATGAAAATCTCCAACATAGACAGACTGGAGATCGATCACTCGAGCCTCAACTCGCTGTGCCTGCAGCGAACCGGGACGCAGGGTTCGGCTGGGAATGCCTGGGCGCGCGGAGCAAGGTGGGAAGCACAAGACGGTCGGATCTGGAATGCGGGCGGTGTCGGGGCCGCGGGTCCCGCAGCGCGAGAGTGAGTGTGGCGCTGTCCGGCTACACCGGAGGGCCGGCGGCCCGGGTAGAAGGAAGCGCGTGTTCCCCGGCGGGCGGCCGGGTCTCTGTCGGATAATCCCAGGTGAGCAGATGTGTACGGTCGGGGATGGGGAGGTCCGGCCGGGCTCACCCCCGCCTGTGAATTTTTCTGCACAAAGGTCTTTGAGGCATAGATCATTATCTCTGCCAGAAAAGAGTGCTTATAAAGTAGTTTTATAAAAGGCTCTGGAACAGTCAGTTTTTCCTCTTTAGCAAGCCTATAATTTTTAGACCTTCAAGAAATCTTGGAACGTATCCCTGTGTTGTCCAGTCCGTATTTTATGGTGGGCGGTGTAAGAGTGCCTGCAGAGCGGTGAGGAGAGCCCTGGTCTTTTATCCCACCCCAGGGTGGTTTCCTCATCCTAGGGGATAACTGCCATTCCCTGTTTTTCTCTTCCATTGTTGAATTCATAAAAATGTTTTTTATCCACTTGTGTTTTGTTTTGTAGAATGAAGAAATTGTCTAAATAAATAACATGATGTCAAATAGAAATCCATTCACTGTTATCGTAGGTCAAGAAAGTAGAAGTTAACCATTACTCGCTTTCTCCTGAAATACGCTGTTTTATTACTCAAAGCATCCAATTTTTCTCAATCTCAGAATGTCAGAAGGGAGATCGCCTGACAAGAAAAGACCTCGTAGAAGTTTATCAGTCAGCAAAGCTAAAATAAATGGATTTAATTCTATTATTTCCTATTTTAATAATGCACCACCTGCTAAGCTTGCCTGCCCCATTTGTAGTAAAATGGTCCCAAGATATAACTTAAACCAGCACCTTGATGAAATGTGTGCTAAAGATAATGATACCATCCAGGTAGATCCAGTACCTGTTGGTTTAATGAACTCAGCTATGTCTACAGTGGATTTAACCAATGTTGCCGTAGAAGCTATAACTCCAAAGATATCATCACCACAAAAGACAAGTTTAACCCCTGGCCAAAGTAATGAAGCAAAAGGCATAAAGCAGCAGACCAGTCCCTACTTTAAAAGTAATGTTGATTTGGTGTGCAAAAATCAAGATGAGTTGAGAAATCATAATGTGAAAGTCATTCCTTTGGGAAGCCTGTCATCTAAATTGTCCAGACGATACTTAAAGGCTAAAAGGTCAATAGATAAGAACCAGGAGTTTGTGAGCTCCAGAATTATAAATCCACAGAATTCTTTACCCACAGTGGTTAAGAGCTTAGCTGACAGCTGTTCAGAGATTGAGGACAAGGATCAGGTTTCGGAGAACAGTTCTCAAAAGGAAAATGTTTTGGGGCATGATTCTCCTACAGAAGAGAATGGTTCTGAACAGACTGTAGAAGGTGATAAAATAACAGACACTGAAAGCCAAAAGGCTTCCCGAGAATGTGGACAATCAGCCCTCATGTCTGGTGTCTCAAATAATGGCCCAGTATTTTCATCGGACTTAACCGTTGGGAATAAATTAAAGTCTACGTTGGAGGACAGTCTTGAAAAGCAGAAGAGTATCAAAGGAGTCATCGGTAAAGGAAGTAAGAAACATGTGGCAGGTAGTGGTAAAGAAGTAAAAGTGACAGTTGTTGCAGAAGCAGAGTTGTCAGAATCTCATAGTTCTACAAATGATGCTTCTAAATGGAGTGACATCCAAAAACTTTCTCTGGAAGGTGACAGTGGCTTAAAGAATGACATCACACACAGCATTCCTGTGGAGCAGGGGCCAGTCTGTGATATTCCTGGTAAAACAACTCAAGCACCACCAACTTATCCTTACTACCTTCAGAGTTTCCTTGTGGTGCTGAAAGCTGTATTTGAGAATGAAGATGATATGATGCTCTTTGATGAACACGAGAAGGGAATTATAACTAAATTTTATCAATTATCAGGTATCTTTAGCCTATTCACTTCTGAGTTTGCTTCCCATTCACTGTCCTAATCTGGGTAGTCATCTGTTAACCAGAAGGAGTTGCTGTAATTTCGTGAGTACTCTGTAGTCCTGGGAATCGCTGCCCACTACAAGGTTTATATGTCAAAGAAATAAGACCTGTATGCCTGTTCTGCTTACCAAAAGTGGCCCACTAGGCACTCTAGCAAAGTAGAAAAACCTGTGTCTGGTAATATTTACTCCTGCAGTATTATCCCTCACAAACAGTACTGTGGTTCTAATAGAAGCATTTGTTTTTCATTTATACATATTTGTCATGCTTGTAAACAACTTTTTCCAGATTAAAAACATACATCGTGACTTATAGAAGTGTTCTATACATTTAGAGTATGCAGGCACACTTACCTGTCAGGTTGCTTTGTTGTTTTCACATTCCATTTCCTTGAAAAATTAAAAAAAAAAACCCAACCTGAGGCATATTTGCTTTCCCCCAATATTTTAGATTCCTGGACTCTACCTTTTAAATTCAGAGTGTGGAGGAAATGGAAATTAATACATTTAAAAATTGTAGTCTGTGTTGGGCACTGCAAGTATAGCTCAGTGGTAAAATTCTTGACATGCGGAGCCCTGAATTCGATTCCCAGAATCTGCACATACCCAAAAACGAAACAGAATGATTGTATCTTGATTCCTTGGCAGCCAGTGGTGGCTCCAAGTTGATAGTGCAACTTTAGAGCAAAAGCCACAGTGTAAAGCTGCAGTGCTAATCCAGAGGGCCCTGATGGCTGAAGGGAAGTGAGTCCTTCAGAGGTAGGAAAAATTTCCTTGGGGGGCTGTACTTTCCTCTAGTAATGAGTAGCTATGAGTGATTTCTCAGTAGATTAAAAAAGGATCCTGGCCATTATGACCAAAAGTTTAAGACAACGTTTTTGTTGTCAAACTCACAGTAGAGACGTGGTATTGTGTTACTTTTTTTTTTGGTATGCTGTATTGCGGGGTCACATTTTGTTATTTTTCTATGTGAGTGTTCTGTTATTGCAGCACCATTTGTTGAATTCTTTGTTTTGTTTTGGTTGTTTGTTTTTGGGAAGTGCATGGGCTGGGAATCAAACCCGGGTCTCCTGCATGGCAAGTGAAAATTCTACCATTGAACTACCCTTGCACCACCTGTGTTACTTTTTAATATGTGAAAAATCCTTCTCTCGGCACATTTCCACACTGCTTCCACTCTCCCTCTCATCACAAAACGAATATAGTGTATCACGCTGGTTCTTCTGTCCCAAGTAGTCACACATCTTGGTACCTGATGACACAAGCGGCAGCATTTGAGTAGTCAGTGGCTCTGTGCTTCGGTATAATTGAGAGATAGGAACTGTTTTTCTAGTGCAGGTTCCATGTACTCTCCAAGGAGCATTTCTAATTCCTGTGTGAAAATATCTACTCCTAATTCTTTTTACATATGTTGTGAGTTTTATTTGAATCCTTGCACCAGCTGAATAGATTGTAACTTGTTTTTTTTAAGGTTTTACGTTTTTGATATATTTATTTCTAGGTATTTTATTTCTTATGCTGTTATAAACTATATATTTTAAACATAGTTTTATATGTATATAAATATATAACATATACATAGGAAAGTGATAAATTTCAAAGTTCAGTTTAACAAGTAGTTACAGACCAAATTTCAAAGTATAGTATGGGTTAAAGTGCCATAATTTCAGGAAATTTCCTTCTGGCTGTTCTAATACACTAGAAACTGAAAAGAAATAGCTATATTATGATTCAGTAGTGATAATCATTTGTTAAATCTTTATTTCTCTGTTACAGCTCCTCCTTCTCATTTGATCATTCTCAGTCTTCAGGGGTATTTGGACAATGACCGTTGTAGCTTCTTTATTTTGAAAACTGGTGTCGACTTTTCTGGGAGAGACTGGTACCTTTTAAGTTTCAGGGCATATCTGGCATGGGAATAACCTGTTACTCCTAAATAATTTTGCCTCCTAAAAAAATGGAAATGTTGAAAATGTAGAAGATATGATTAGGCTATTTTAGAGTTAGAATAAATTTAAAGATAATTTAACAGGGAAACAGATCCAGCCAGGTTATGTAGCATTACCCAGAGCACCAAATTAGAGGCTTTGAAATTTTATCACTTTTCTGTATGTCATATTTCACAATAAAAAAGTTTAAAATATATAGTTTTTAACAGCATAAGAAACAAAATACCTAGAAATAAATATATAAAAAAATGTGTAGGGCAGGCAATGGTGGTGCAGTGGCAGTTTTTGCCTGCTTTGCCAGAGACCTGGATTCGATTCCTGGTGACTGCCCATGCAAAAAAAAAAAAAAAAAGTAAAACCTTAAAAAAATTTAATTAATTCTTTTCCATTTTTTTCTTAACCAAAAATAGAAGAGTAGCATATGAAACCAAAAGCAGAGAACAAAACAGCTAGAATTTTGGTGAGAGCTCCTTGAAGGGAGAGAAAATATTGGTGGCAAACAAGTAGAGTATTTGGTTCTTTGAGGTTTAAAATGGCCAGTAATCATGATCAAACATTTGAATATTTTTTATGGTTTGTTTACCAGTCATAACTCACCTTGCTTAATCTTTTACCAGTTGTGGGAAGACAGTGCTTCCCCCACCCCCCAATAAAAGAGAAAAGTGAGTCTCAGTAAAGGACTTGCACACAGGTCAAAAGTGACAGGGGTGTTGTAGAGCTTTCCTTCCAGGTGCTCTTCCTGTCCTGTGGTGACAGTATAAGGGGCAAGGAGACATTCTCACAGGTCTTGCTGTGGGAGGATATACATTGAAACAAAGTATGTTATCCGAAGGAAAAAGAAAGTTTTCTTGGAAGATGAGTAGAGTAAGCATATGTATATTTCTAATAGAATATATTTTACTTAACTCAGTTTTAAAAGCAAATGATAATTGTATATATTTTTAAGAAGTCAATCTTTTTCACTGTTTCTCTTTAACTGTATTGTAGCTAGTGGTCAGAAGTTATATGTAAGACTTTTTCAACGTAAATTAAACTGGATTAAAATGAATAAATTGGAATATGAAGAGATTGCCAGAGATTTAACACCTGCAATTGAAGAATTGAAGCAATCAGGCTTTCTACAGACAGGTATGATTAGTGGAGGAAGTGTAAAATGAAAATGTTGCAAGAAGTTTCTGCAGAATGATGATAATAGAATAGTACCATCTCCTGGTTGGTGCCTGATTAATAATAATTTTTTAATCGGCAGTTTTTAATGTGCCTAGGACAACAAATTACTCATGTGATGCTAAAGCCATTCTTAGGACAGGCTGATACTAGAAGAGCCTTAACATGTACACATACATAGATCTTGCACACATATACAAATCTTAATTTGTACACATGCGCACGTGCCCTCGTACATGTGTATGTATGTGTATGTACTGCCACATGTACATTTGTGCAAGTGTATGTACAAATGCCCACATGTGTATGTACACATGCACACATAATCAGGTCTTAGCCATTTATAAGCTGATTGCCTCAAGAATGATTTAATTAATGTAAGCATACGCAAATGCTAAAGGAGAATTTATCTTTACCAAAGATAGCCTTGGTTGTCTTGTCATTTGCATTCATCATGTACCTCCCTGCGTATTGAGTATAGTGTTGGTACAGGAAGAATGAAAGATGTGACATTTGGGTTCAAGTTGCGGACATTTTAGAAATAAGCAAATCAAGCCAGATTGTTCCTATGTGGCAGTGTTTGTAGTGGGGAGTAGTGAGTAAAGATGATGTTATGTGATTGTGTTGGGGCTGGATGACACGAAGATGGGAAGCTGGGAAGATGCCTGGAGGCTTAGTGAAGGAGATTGCATGTGAATGATTAGGAAGCGGGGACAAGAGGTCCTCCATGGAGCAGAGTTCCCGACACGTTAGTGCCATCAGGACTACCTAGCACTGCTGATTCTCAGTCCCACCTGCCTCAGAAGATCTGGTGCAGAGCCCATGAATGTGGCAGGCATACCAGGTGACTGTTACAGATGAGCCTTGACTTATTTTATGAAACAAAGCCAGGGCATGTTCCTGCTCAGAACCTAAGGGCTTGCTGTTGTACTCAGTCAGTTCTAAGTCCTGCCCAGGACCCGTGCAGCCCTGAGTTGTGCTCTGGCTTGCTCTCTGGCCTTATCTTCTGTCTGGCCCCCTGGTTCGCTCTATGCCACCACTGTGCTCTCCTAGGTGTTTTTCATGCTGAATGTTCCCTATCACAGGATCAGTGCTCTCTGTTCCCTCCATGTAGGACAATCTTCCTCCACCTAGTCTCACAGCTTCTCTCCTCATATCATTCACATCTCTCCCCTGTGGCACCTCATCCAAAAGCAACCTGACCACTCTATCACATACACCTAATCACACTACTGTGTTCAGTTTGCCTTGCCTGGCTTTAGTTTTCTTGATAGCACTTATCACCATCTGACATATATACTTATTTGCATCTTCACACTAGAATGTAAGCTTCTTGTACACAAGGATTTTGTTTTATTCACTGTAGTATTCTCAGGGCCTTAGAACATTACCTGGCACCAGTATATGCCCAGTAAGTGTTTGTTGAATGATGAAGAAAGACACTGGCTTAGTTTGTGATTGCTTTGAAGGTAGAGACTAGCCGGGTCTGAATAAGCTCTGAATTTCTAGGGCCTGGCATGGTGTCTGGAACACTTAATAGCCATAACATATGTGTCTATTGAATGAATGGGCCCAAGAATGGGTACAAAAGGAAAGGGTTCCCAGTCTGCAGTACTTGTGGAGAGAGAGGAGAGCTGATCAAATAGTTTATTCTGTGACCTGTTTACTGTAGAGGTCCAATCAGAGATTTTGTAATTAGAAAGAGAAGGAATATATATCCCAGTAAGCTTTTAAAGAGCATGTTCAAACCATAATGGCTATACATACATGTCTTTATTTTAACATTTTCCCTGTACTTTCTAGTGAAAGACTCTATTATCTTATAACTTTCAAGAGATACCTGTTGTCCATATTCTTTAATAATTGGTTTGACAAACGAATTAAAATTCTACAGTTGAATTTTATTTTATTTGCATCAAACTAAGCCTCCTTCTTCGTAAAATAAATAAAGCTAGAACATAGCAAAATTCATTAAAAATATTTTTAATTTTTTTTTAACCATTTCAGAATCTGAATTGCAAGAACTCTCTGAAGTGCTTGAACTACTTTCTGCTCCTGAACTAAAAACCCTGGCAAAGACCTTCCACTTGGTGAACCCCAATGGGCAGAAACAGCAGTTGGTGGACACCTTTCTCAAATTGGCTAGACAACGTTCAGTCTTCACCTGGGACAAGAATCATCCTGGAATCAGTGCAGTGATTTTGAAAAGGTTGTATTGGCTTTTGTTACAGAAAAACGTTTAAAGTCTTGATAGCACCTGTTAATTTATTGTAATAGTTTGTATACTTTTTCAAATTATAAGTGCTTATTTCATTGGCAGTTAGATTGAGAAAGCTGAAAAAGCCTTGAATACAAGAGACTGTATTCTTTCTTGGCTTATTTTTCATAATTCTTGTTGTAATACTATCCTCATTTTTAGGACCAAGAAAAACTAATAGGCAGTAGAGCAAAAGCATTAAGCCTTTGGTAAATTCTAGCTTTTTATTATTTTTTTTAAAAATACAGTTTTAACTACTGTTCTTACAGGATTTTAGTGTATTCAGTCAAAGTTTTATTTTTTCTGTAAAATAGACCTATATCTACTTTAGTGTGGGCATCTACTATTCTGCTCCAGAATGGTTGATAGTGACATCAGATGATGCTTTCGAAAACACTTTTAAAATGATGTCAGTGTTTTTATCTACATCTCTATCTGTGTAACTTTTGGCTCTCGTGCATCCAGAGTTGGACTGAATTCACTCTTGTTGAGAAGATAACTATGAATACTGATCTTTAATAGAACTTAAATTTAATAAGGCTTACATTATTAAGATAAATGTAAATTTACTTGTGTTTTAATACATTTCATATTCATCAATAAGTTAATTGACTTTAGAAACTTAAAATCTCATCCCCATGGTATATTAAATGTCTTCTAAATCTTTATGTGCAGTTCTTATGTGGTTGTAGTTCTTAAGTATTTTGTTAACTGTATGGGTAACATAGGTAACTAAAAATTAAAATTAGCAGCCCTCTCTCAGTATGAATACTTAGTATATGAATATCATACTTAGTATGATAAAAGAAAGAAGATTAATATTTTTTTTAACTTTTTTTATTGTGAAATATAACATATATACAAAAAAGCAATAGATTTCCAAGTACATTTTAACAAGTAGTTATAGAACAGATTTTAAAGTTTGGTATGGGTTATAGTTCCATGATTTTTTGTTTTTTTCTTCTAGCTGCTCCAAGACACGGGAGACCACCAGAAATATCAATATAGTGATTCATCAGTTACATTCATTTGTTAAATCCTGTCTTCTCTGTTATACTCCTCCTTCTCTTTAAATAACATATATACATAAAAGCAATAAATTTCAAAGTACATCACAACAATTAGTTGTAGAACAGATTTCAGAGTTTGGTATGGGTTACAACTCCATAATTTTAGGTTTTTATTTCTAGCTGCTCTAAGGTCCTGGAGGTTAAAAGAAATAGCAGTATAATGATTCAGCACTCATACTCATTTGTTAAACCTGACCTTCTCTGTATAGCTCCACCATCACCTTACATTTTTCTCACACTCTTTAGGAGTATTTAGTCTATTCGCATTCTATCTTTTTCATGTTGAAAGGGGCTGTCGATCATGGGGTAGGGGGATGGAACTAGTTGATATTCTGGAAGATCTGTCCCCTCTGCATTTCAGGACTTATCTGGTCCAGGGACCCATCTGGAGGTTGTAGGTTTTGGAGAGTTACCCTAGTACATGGAACCTTTGTAGAATACTATATAATGCCCAAGGTATCCTTTAGGTTTGGCAGGAATGGTTATTATGGTTGGGGGTTAGCAAGTTATGATAGGTGGCAGTGTCTAACTGAAGTGTAAGAGTGACCTCTAATGTAGTCTCTCCTCTACTTTTGAACTCTCTCAGCCACTCACACTTTATTAGTTACACTTCTTTTCCCCCTTTTGGTCAGGATAGCATTGTTGATCCCACGGTGCCAGGGGTAGGCGCATCCCTGTAGGTCATCTCTCAGGCTGCCAGGGAGACTTTCATCCTGGGACGTCATGTCCCATGTAGGGGGGAGGGCAGTGGTTTTACTTGCAGAGTTGGGCTTAGAGAGAGAGAGGTCACATCTGAGCAACCAAAGAGGTCCTCCGTAAGTGACTCGTAGGCTTATTTATAGGTAAGCTAAGTTTCTCAGCTGTATACATAAGCTTCACAAGAGCAAGCCTCAATCAAAATCAACAGGTTGGCCTTTTTAGATCATTCACTATCCTTTAAGATCATTCTTTATTCTATTTCTTTATTTTGTAAAGGTTCTCAGTTGTGGAATTTAAGTCTTTAACAGCCTCACATTAGGGTAGTGCCTAGTTTGCTTGCAATGCTGTAACCAATAAGGAAATAGAAAAAGTCATAGTATTTATAGTTTCTTAACACCAATTGGTAGTCGCTGTTCAGTTGTCCGTGTGTAATGTTTACTTCTGCCTCCCCAAGGCTTGGTCCAAGGGGGGCATTCCTGGGGCTTTGCCTGGAAATGAGTGAAGCAGGCACTTTTTTTGATAGTCTCTGTCAACAGGGATATGGAATCACCACCCCACCCCTGTTGTGTCACGTTCTAAAATCTACAACAGCCCAGGGGGTGCAGTACTGCTTTTGGCATAATACCTTCTGGGATTGGAAAGTGTAGGGTCTTCACCAAGCTAGTAGTTTTCAGTTGGGGGTGATATTACCCCCAGGGCCTCTGATGATGTCTGGAGACACTTTTGTTTTGCACTTGGAGGAATGCAACCAGCATCTAGTAGGAAGAGTCCAGGGATGCTGCTAACTATACTCCAGTGCACAGACCGGCCGTCCACAAATGGCAGTAGTGCCAAGGTTGAGGAACTTTGCTCTAGATGTTATCTTAGTTACTGGAATCCACATGCCTGCATGGCCCTGGATTTAATTCAGCCCTCCATGCTGCCTTGGAAGGCATCCTGATGGGACTGAATTCTCTCTGAACTTAACTCTGGAATGGAGATGCTCCCACATTGCTTTGTCTGTCAGAAAACAGCACCACACCTTGGTCTTGATTTCTACTACTCCTGATGCACAAAGTGTCCTCCCTTACCAGGAGCTTCGTGTAACGGCACTTAAACACTTATTCTTTAATATAGTCACTTGAATTAAGACTTGAGAATTGCTAATGGTGAATAGGTTATACTTTTATGACAGTTTTTCTACTATTTTAAATGTCTACAACCAGGGTGAATCTTAGCATGTGCTGAAGCCAGGGAAGGAAACACTTTTATTGAATGAAACTATGTATGAAACAAAAAACTGTTTGGAGACAGTGTTTTATTTAACCCTCCCTGCTTTCCTCCATGGAGCTCTGAGCCCCAGAGATATTAAGTAATGCTGCGAGCAGTAGATTTGCTTCAGGCTTAGACTATGAATGCCATTTCTCTTTATTTCAGCTGAAAATAATCTCTCAAATCTGATGTCCAAATGCTTGAAACAATTAACTATTTTTGTTACTACACATGTTTCAGAGCTAAAGACTTGGCAGGACAGTCGCTGAGGATCTGTAAAGGCCCCAGGGCCGTGTTCTCCCGGATCCTGCTGCTCTTCTCATTGACAGGCTCAGTGGAGGATGAAGAAGCCGCCTGTGGGGGGCAGGGACAGCTTTCCACAGTGCTGTTGGTCAATCTCGGCCGAATGGAGTTTCCTAGCTACACCATCCATCGGAAAACCCAGATCTTCCAAGATAGGGAAGATCTCATCAGGTCAGGATGCGTTAGCTCACCGTTACATCCACACGCTTTCGTGTTTTAATTTATGTAAATTTTTGTCAATCACAGAGAGACACACATCCACAGCCAAAATAGTTTTTGAAATTGTTTTTTTAATCATGTTTTGCTTTACTTAGTATGTATTTCTAAGACAATGAGGAGAATGCAGAGATGTGCTTAGATGAAGGTTGCCAAAACCAGTGAGTTTTGAGTTAGAACTAACAAAATTTTCCCTGGCTTACATTCCCAAATGCAGACATTTAAAGCCATGTGCTTTATATATGAGTAAATTGTTTATTTAAGCTGTATCAGTATAGGCTGATTTGAGCTCATTTTGTCTGCTCTATCAGGAAGCTCAAAATCTTGTGTTCAATTAGAATAACTTTTTTAGCCAAATCTAATTTGAATATTTTCTCTTACCCTATTTCCAGTTCTGTTGTAGTTTACTAGCTGCCAGAATGCAACACACCAGAGACGGATTGGCTTTTAGTAAAAGGGGATTTATTTCATTAGTTCTTCAGAGGGAAGACTTTCAATTCAGGTTCTTTCTTAAGTGGGAAGGCATAGGGTGATCTCTGCTGGCCCTCTCTCCAGGTCTCTGGGTTCCAACAGCTTTCCCCAGGGTGATTTCTTTCTGCATCTCCAAAGACCTGGGCTGAGCTCCGAGTGCTGAGATGAGGTACGCTGAGCTGCTTGGGCTGTGCTGTGTTGAGCTGTCTCATTTAAACACCAGCCAGTTAAATCAAACATCATTCATTGCAGCAGGTACGCCTCTTAGCTGACTGCAGATGTAATGAGCAACAGATGAGGTTCACGTACCATTGGCTCATTTCCACAGCAACAGAACTAGGTACCTTCACCTGGGCAAATTGACAACTGAATCTAACTACCACAAGTTCTCTTGTGTATTTTTACCTTTTAGTTTTACTGGGTTTATGCTTTTCTCTTTCATGGGATTGTATATTCTAAAGCCAGACAGCACAAGGTCCAGTCTCTATACTGTTGAACTGTGAAACCACTCTGTGCCTCAGTTTCTTCACCTGTAAAATGGGAAGCATAATCGTGTATCCTTATACTTGGGTTGATACCTGTAAGGTGCTTAGGCCTGGCATATTGTGTGGGGAGTGATTAGTGTATGGTATTATTATAATTGTTGTTATTCCTGTTGGTATATCTGAGGGCAGTTAAATTTTAGTTCCATGGATGACAAAACCATAGTGGACAAATTCAAAAGAGGGGGCTGGGGATTAAAAATAAACCATCTCATATTCTTTTTGAAAAGCAGGTAGGCTATACATGATGATAATTTAAACTCCTTTTTTTTTTTTTATGTAAAGGGACCTTTGTTATGTGACTTCATCCTCATTAACAGGTAAATGAAATTTGGTTTAGTGGACTTCAGGAGGAATAACATTATCACAGTGCCGGGCAATCTGGTTTTTTAAAACCTTTTTGCTTACCTCTGTACTTGATCTGATTTATCCTTTTTTTTCCCCCTCATTTATTCAATGATAGTGAGTTAAGTATTGAGTACCTATTATGTGCTTAGGTAATGGGGTTGCAATAGTGAACAAGACTCAGTCTTCACCATCATGGGGTTATGGTTTATTGGGGAGATAGAAAATAAAGAGAATGGTTATAGCCTGTGAAAAGTGCTATGATAATTGAGGGCAAGCTAGAGAAGTCCTACCTTTATAGATAGAATGCCAAGGAAAGTCTCCCAGGAGAGGTGCCATTTGAATTGAGACTTAAGAATGAGACAAAACTAGCCATGCAAACGTCCGGTTGCCTGCCTTCCAAGCAAGGAGATGGGCATGTGCAAGAGGCCCTGAGGCAGCCAAGAGTTTTCTGAGTGGAATAAATTCAGAAAAACCTCTGTGACTATAGCTCAGGTCCACAGCGGGCAGTGGCGCAAGAAGTTAGATAGGTGTGCAGGAGCCAGGTGGTATTCAACCTCAGAGCCCTGGTGAGCATGTGGAATTGTCTTGTATCTCTGAATAATGAGAATCCATTGATGAGTGTTAAGCAAGTGAGTGATCTTTTTCACATTTTTATGAAAGCGTCCTGTGAAAAGAGTTAGGAGGGAAGAAGAGAAGCTGCAGGAAGACTGTTTAACTGTGTTGATGGTCGAGATGAAAGGTGATGATGGTTGTAGCGGCATTGGAGAGAAATGAGTACATATAAGATGTTTTATAAGTAGAAAAGGCAAGATTTGATTATGATTAGTATGAAGGGGAGAAGGGAAGGAGTGAATGAAGGATGGCTGGCTTTTTGACTTGGGTGGTGGGGAAAGAAGTGTGGGGAGGAAGGGCAGTGCTGATGGGGTATCAGTGCTTGAGAAGCCAGTTATCATTCAATGGTGGCTTTCATGTGTCAGCATTGGGCATGCTGTCAGGAGCTCAGGGATGAGGTTCAGCCTGGAAGACAACTCTGAGTCAGGGACATATGTCATCCTTATGGATGACATTTGGAGCCAGTGAACTGGAGAAGAGAAGAAATGAGCCTTGACAGCCAGCATTTAGTGATTGGGTAGAAGCAGAGGAGCAGCCAGGAAAGCAGGAGGAAATCCAGGAGCGTGTGAGACTTCTAAGCCTGGAGAAGGAAGTGTTTCAAGAAGTGAAGACAGTCCTGTGAAATCTGTTAAGAGGTTGAGTAAATTTGGGGCCAGGAAAAGGACTGTTTGGTTTGGCAAGATGTGAGTTATTGGTTACCTGGGCAAAAGCGGGCACAGAGGAACATATGGGTGCAGGATGGACATGAGAGCAGGGCCATGTCTGGGAGAAGGGGAGATGTGAAAACAACTCTTTGGGGTTTGGCTTTCAGGTGTGTCAGAGAAACAGTGGTAACTACAGTGGAATATGGGGCAAGGCGGTTTTGTTTTGTTGTGTTTTAAACATGGGAGATACTAAAATGTGTGTTTGTGTGTTTGTGCTGATGGGCATGAGCCAGTAGAAAAGGAGAGTTGATGATACTGGAGATCCTGGTTGACCAGAGGAGGGAGACCCTGGGGAAGGTGAAGGGCTGGGAACCAGGGTGCAGGAGGGAGGACAGAGCCTTATATGGGTGGGAATGTGTGTGTGTCTTGTGGTGGGAAGCTGAGAGACCTTCTGATGGCTTCTCTCTCCTCAGGGGTGGGTGTGGCATAGGTAGGAAGTAGTACACATAGGAGGTAGCAGCTTTGCAGAATGAAAAGCAGATTTTCGAGGGGAACAGGGTTGGATTGAGATGTAGTGGCAAGTGCTCATTTAAAGCCTATTTTGAATTAAAGTGAAACCAGTCAGTCTGGTCATGTAATTTTGTTCAGAATTCAGGGACGTAGGTATAGGTGTAAAAGAAGCCTTAGTTGTGTACCCCATTATTAGTGTTGGCCAGGAGAACAGTTGTGTGTTGATCATTGAATGATGAATAATTGGCTCTGGGCTGGCTATGGAAGCGTGGAAGGATGGAGAGACATGGAGAAGAGGGACTAATGGTTGGTAGGAAAATGGTGGGGATGAAGTTGAGGGATTGTTCAGTCAGTAAGTGAGCTGGAAGGATTGGAGGTGGGGGGTAGTGAATCAAATCCTTGGATCCAGACTTTGAAGGAAGTGGAGAAAGACCTATGGGCAAGGTGGTCATGAGTGTTAAAGTCCTGGGACGTCATTATAGGAGAGGTGGAGGGAGAGCAAGGCAAGGAGATAAAGGTTTCGGCAATGACAAGAAGCAACCAACCTGTACTAGAGCTAGCAGGTACCTGCATGGCAGAAGTATCAGCTCCCAGGGAATAGGAGGCTTTCAAGGGGGAAGAAGAGTGATTTAGAAGAAACAATGGCAGTAAAGGAGGACTCTTACATAGCTCTCAACCCTGAGTTAGGAGGGCTGTAAGAAGAGCCATTTTTTAATTGGGAGGGCTAGAGGGTCAGCTGTGTTCTCTGTAAGGTTTCAGACAAGATGGGAGATAAAGAGAGGTGGAAGATGAGGAGCATGCCACTCCCAGTTTGGCAGTTCCAGGGGGAAGCTTTGGAAAGAAGGGTGGGTAGGTTTGGGTCACCTGAGGGGTAGGTCCCGCTAGTGTTGGTCCAAGTGAGATGAGGGGTGGCCTAGTGGTGATAAGGATTGACAGGGACATGGAGCATGACATTCTGGCCTGGGTGGTCTCTTGAAGGTGAGACTTGGTTCAAGTAGCACAGTGCTGGATGCGGGGGGCCTCATGGCCACTGGCCATTCCTGTAACTCCTGCCTGTGTGCCTGGCTGGGGTGGCAGGAGTGCTCTTACCAGGCAACTGTCAGCCTCCAAGAAGTTGTACTCTCTCTTACTGGCTTTAGAATTGGCCAGCAACATATCATTAAAGAATTTGATCAGAGTTCATGAGCGGATTTGTACGTTTAGAGGTTATTTCTTTTACACTGATTTTACAGTGTTTGTACCTACTGATAATACATGTTTTTAAATGTGAGTCCAAAATACAGTGTATATGTACTGAAAAGTGTTACAGAATCAGTTGCTCAAATGTCTTTGTTTTTGTTAGCTGAAGAAGCAATGTGAAGTCTTCTTTCTTCAGCTAAGTGGTTTTATAACATTTCAGCACTGTTGTCTCCCAAAGAATATCCCTGAGGATTTTTTGAAATACCCCGAGAAGTTTCTCTTTTTTTTAAAAAAAATTGTTCAAATAATAAATGAAATACAATTAATGAAAGATTATTACAATATTACTAACTATAGACCTTAGTTTACATCAATTGTATTTTTGTCATATGATACCCTATTATTAGTACCTTGTAATAGTGACATATGTTTGTTCTAGTTCACATATGAACTCTCTTATATTTATACAATTAACCACCATTATTGTGTACTCTGGGTTTTGCTAAGTTGTACAGTCTCAGTCCAAATAGTTCTCTTAGCTTGGGCAGCATCCCTCTGGTAACCTCTGACTATAAATAATGAAATTTCCAGATCAACACCTTCATATAATTCTGCAGTCAGTTACATATTTACATGGTTGCTGCCAAATTGTTAATTGAATGAATGAGAACAAAAAGTTGGAAATGATGAGCTGATCAATATAACATTTGTATAATACATGCTGTGTATAAATGTTTTATTTGTTTAGTACAACATTAGGTCTTGGGGTGATATGTTAAATTATTACTAGAATAAAATTCACATAACCCTCATATTTTCAAAAACAAATTTCTGCCCTACCAAATTAGATGTAGTGGGTGGGATGCAGTCATTTTCTTGTAATGCGTATTCATATTTGAAACTTGGCTTGTGGTTTTTTTGCCCAGATATGCAGCGGCCACTCACATGCTGAATGATATTTCTACTGCAATGGCCAGCGGGAACTGGAATGAAGCTAATGAGCTTTCTCAGTGTGCTAAGAAGGATTGGAACAAACTGAAAAATCACCCTTCCTTGAGGTGAGAATGCCTTTTCTTAGGTACCTCCAAAAATTTACTTCTTGACCAAGTTGTTTCAACCAATTAAGGTAGGTTTTTTTCATGATGAACAAACTCCTCTTGTTCTTTGGTCAAACCAACTGTGGAGTTAAATCTTCTGCTTGCTTTGTGTAGAGTTTAAGTGCCTGTGTGAAATAGGAGGCAATGTCTGAAAGTTTAAACTGATTTTTATACAACTGAAATCCCTATGCAATAGGCATTCGAGTGAACAATAATTGGCTTTTAACTTGCCATCTTTTGGAATGCTGGCATCCCTGATAACAAGTGGAATTAAAATGTGGGAGAAATCCAGCAGCAGAACAGGAGCAGCAGAATGTTGTAGGAGACATGCTAGGTGTGCTCTTCTGATGGAAATTCAAGTGTTATTCTGGAAAAGAAGCCTTATTTTTGTTGTTGGATAAATGCTTTACATTCTCAGAAATTAAGAGATTTTTCCTTTGTTGTTACATAGTGATGAGAAAAAAATGCTGTTAGCAATTGCCTCTTTAAGAAAAACATTAAGGATAAATAAATTTCATAAAGAAATAATATTGACTTAAAAGTCACAGCTTGGGGGAAAAAATGTTTAAAAAAAACATCCCAGCCAGAGTTCTAAAATATTGCTTAGAACAGGAGACAGCACATTGCCTCTATAAAAGGGGTAGTTAATCAGTATTTCATGCTTTGCAAGCCATATAGTCTCTTTGGCAGCTGCTCAGTTCTGCCAGTACATGATTGAGTATGGCTGTGTTTCAAAAAAAAACTATACGTATGGACACTGACATTTGAATGTTCATGTCATTTCCACGCGACACGAATAGACTCCTTTTGATTTTTTTTTCAGCCGTTTAAAAATGAAAAAAGAAAAAAAATTCTTAGTTCACAGGCCACACAAAAACAGCTGGCAGGCCCTGGATTTGGCCCATGGGCCGTAGTTTGGTGACCCTCAGCTTTGATATTAACAGTTGTTCACATCTTCATCCACAAAGGGACCTAGGATATGATGGCTGGTAATAAGAGTGTAGGTTTGTGGTGTATAAAATTGTACAAAACCAAAAGTATCTGGAATACGTGTCTTTTAAAATACAGAATTCAGTCTGCTTTATTTTATAATGCCTTATTGAACTATCTGCATCTTTATTTTAGATACCATGAAGATTTACCACTTTTTCTACGGTGCTTTACTGTTGGGTGGATTTATACAAAGATATTGTCTCGAATGGTTGAAATATTACAGAGACTTCACATGTATGAGGTTAGAGTACAAGTCCCTTTCCCGCCTCCCCCAACCTTTTTACTGATATGTGAGTGATGAAGTTGTGAAGGAAAACCTGCCTGGCCTTCAGCGTTTTTCACCTAATGCTCATCACGTGGTAATTTCATGGGCGTGTGCTTAATGTTGACAGCCCCGGTGTCTCATGGCTTAATAAAGAAAGGTGGCTGAAGCTGTTTGCTTTGCCATGGGTGAATGAGTGTGCGGGCCAGGATGGCCCTAGCTGATAGAGGCCCGTAGGGAGCTCTGATGGGGTTTCGGCCGCCTACAACTTGGTGTGTCACTTGGAAAATCACATCTTATTTTTCCCTGTCAATTGCTGTGGATTGTCTGGAAATAATTTACAGTTGCAAATAAGAGATTTAGCTTATCCTCATGCTAAACATAGTGAGTTTGCTGGAGTTTATTTTTGTTACCTTTAATATTTCTGTATTGAAAAAAGGTATTTAATGAAAAGAATATGTTAGAGCTGGTGGTTTTGATCTAGGGTCCATAAATTCCAAGAGGATTCATGGGATGGGGTTGTCTGTGAACCCACAGACTGTGTGTGTACATGAGTTTGTGCACTTTCCTGAGGTGAATCATCAGATGTTTCACGAAGAGCCACAAAACATTAACTTAAAATAATGACAGGCCAGGGTGGGCCACGGTGGCTCAGCAGGCAGGAATGCTTTCCTGCGATGCCAGAGGACCCGGGTTCGATTCCTGGTAACTGCCCATGTAAAAAAATATATATAAAAAAAAACGACAGGCCAGTCTGTATGTAAATACAGACCAGGGAGTCTCCCTGTTGAGGAAGGCATTTGAATTGGAGCCAGCTCTCTTTACTATCGTGTCTACCCCAAAGTACCATACACACTTGGTCCCACCACCTGCTGGCTTCCAGAAGCCCATATGTGTTGACCTGCCCTGACCAGTGCTCAGCTGCCTAGAGCTTGATACTGTGAGTCTCGGC
Source organism: Myrmecophaga tridactyla (assembly GCA_004026745.1). Classification (NCBI taxonomy): domain Eukaryota; kingdom Metazoa; phylum Chordata; class Mammalia; order Pilosa; family Myrmecophagidae; genus Myrmecophaga; species Myrmecophaga tridactyla. Next base: position 24,632 of record PVIY010035467.1, read on the forward strand.
ACTGGCTGACTCGCCACCAGAGAACACCTTACAGTGTCCATGGGCTGTCTCAGTGCTCGCAGCTGGCAGGGGGCTGTGTGGGAATCGGGGTGCTCAGGAAAGGCAGGCCATGCCAGAAGGGCATCTTGAAACACCTGGGTCCTTTGCCTTATTTTAGAAAGGAAGAATATGCCTTATGAATACTTTGATTCTATGTATAATTATGGTTGATTTTTGTGAATCTAATGAGCTTTCTTTGTGTTGGTGCACTAGGAAGCTGTCAAGGAACTAGAAAACCTTTTGTCTCAGAAGATTTATTGTCCAGACAGCAGAGGTCGATGGTGGGATAGACTAGCTCTTAATTTACACCAGCACTTGAAACGTCTTGAACCGGTATTCAGTATATAAATATACCTGAACCTTTTTTTACCTTTAGATAAATTTGTAAAAACACGGTAAAGTTTTAAATACCTTAAAATCTCAATGTAGTTAAAACATTATATTTATTTGATTAAGATTCTTATTTTGTCTTTGTTCCTTCAACCCCAAAAGAAATAACAAGGGCATTAAAACAGGCATTAAAATAAAGATGTGAGATTTTTGTTTTCACTCGTTTGGGAGATAGATGTGTGGGAAGGGAATCTGTTTTGGAATTTGGGAATTTTGGAAACAGCAGAGTTGGATGTCTCAACCTTGAGCAGGTGCCTTCAAGGAAGATGCTTGATGCTTTCTGTTTTAGATGGTGGCTTTATTCTTTTGATCTGCAGGGACTCCAGCTAGAATAATGGGTGAAAAAACATTCCTTTCCTTGTCTTAGTGCAAGTGCTTGATAAATAAAGCTTTGTACTTCTGTGAGGTCTTTTGCTTTGCCCTTGGTAATGCATTGTCTGATGGGCCCTGAGCAGGCCAACTTCTCTCCTGGGCGTTGCACACTGGTGGGGAGCTCTGTGGAAATATCGAGTGACTTGGCCAGCCTGGGTGGGACTCATAGGCCCCTGCTTGGCCCAGGGCACAGCGGCCCTTTTGTGCTACTGTAGACTCAGCCCATCTCCAGTCCAGCCTTGTGTTTAGAGTGAATGGAGGAGACTAGGCCTCTGTGAGCTTTATGTTTTTTTCTAGTGGTACATTAAGTAAATTATGGTGACAGAGGGGTGGGAAAAAACAACCATGAAATCTGAAAATATGACATCTCATTTTACTGCCTTACACTGAAAAAGTGCCTTGTTACCTTGAATGCCTCAAGCCAGTAAATGCTGTTTTTTCCTCTTAGACCTGGGTGTGGTAGGTGTTACTGTTACGTGTTTATTTAGTCTGAAATAGAGAAAGTGTCTGTTATCCCAGAGCCAAATATTCAGAAAGCTGGTGTTTAGGTTGCCTCTTTACTTCATTAAAGTTGAAATGATTTTATAGGTTTCACCCTTTTCACAATTCTGCTAAATTGGAACATTCCCTCAGGTTAGAGGAACCACTGAGCTTATTTTTGAGGTTGATATAAAAATATCCCAAGTCCTTTAAACCTTTGCCGAAAGATCTTACTGGCCACACTTAGAATATTCATGATTTTGTTACCATTCCTGACATTCTTTCTGTCAGCTTTCATGAAGAACTGACTAGCAAAGTGCACAGCACTCAGCTTTGCTTAGCCTGGGGCCCTGGCCAGG
>PVIY010035468.1:0-26276 GCA_004026745.1 Myrmecophaga tridactyla
CTTCTTTTTCTGGGGGTTGATCCTAACCTCTTTCATCTTCTAAACACAGGCTAAAAATACCTATTCCTCATATGTAATTATTTCTTGCTGACTTTCAATTTTGCTATTTCTCATCTCCTGCTTGCTTGCTTTTTTCTTCATATCTGGACATCCAAATCCCTCAATTTGATTTGACTGTATAGAAGCAATTGAAGAGTCTTCCTCGCTTTTAATTTTTCCTCCCTTTCCCCTTTTATTTCTTTTTCTCCTCTCCCTTTATTTCTTCTTCCTCCTGTCTGCCCTCAGCCCCCACCCCCATCTCCTCTTTTTGAGTGAAATAAAGGCTAACACCCAGCAGCACTGTTAACTGAAAACACCTCTTCTCCCTGGACTTTGGGCGAGGAGTAAACTTGGGGTGGGTCATTACAGTGAGTGGGAGCAGTTTATCCAACCTCACTTAGCCTCTGGACAGCCTAGCCTCTGCCCTGCCTATACCAAAGGGCCTTGGCAGGCACTGGTTGTGTGTGTGACAAGCCCTTGCATGCGGTGTCAAGTTTTGGTCAGCTGACAGAGTAGAGTGGGTTGGAAGGACATTGGTGATCATCTCCTCACCCATTTTAGAGTGGCTTTGGGAGAGTTGGTTATAACACCAGTAGCAACAATAATTGCTGGCTATATTAGCTGAGCAACAAAAAATCTTACTAGTACTGCATCAAGTGATTTACATACATATTTATTAAATATAACAGTACTGGAGCGGTAGTTTTACCATTTTACAAATGCGTAAAGTATAGCTCAGAGAAAAGAAATAATGACTCATGGTGTAGTACGTAGGCTCTGAAAGCTGTGATTCCAAGGTTTGCCTGGGAGCGGCCGGAGGCGGGAGGCTCGGGTCTTAAGTTATGCGGGGCGCCCTCCCTCCTGCTCCAGAGTCGCGCAGCGCTGGGCCTGCGAGGGGCGCGTCGTGAGGTCTAGGCGCGAGGAGGGGCTGCGGGGCCCGCGCGGACGAGGGCGGGAGGGCTACCCCTTCCTGTCGCAGCTGCTCCAGGTGCAGCGGCCCATGTGCCAGCAGAGGGTGCCGCTGCGCACAGCCACTCGCACCTGGGCCGCAGCTGGCTGCTCAGCCCCGCAGGGCGCGCGGAGCCCAGGGGCCCGGCGGCCCTCGCTCCCCGCCGCCCCGAGCGGAGGCGGCTGTGGGAGAATTAGACTGCGAAGCCGCCCACCAGCACTCCCGCCGCGGCGAGACCCAGAGCCGTAGAGCTACGACGCGCCGCCCACGTCGGGCAGCGCCTGCCTCATCCCGGACTTTCCCGGGTGCGGTCCAGCAGCCCGGGAAAGAAAGGGTCGGGCAAGAGGGCGCCGCCAGGGCACGGAGGGCGAGTCCACCCAGCTGGGGCAAGGCGAAGGCGCGGGAGGAGGAGGAGGAAGCGGGGGCCGAGGGCCACACAGACAGAGAAGGGGATGACAAGGACTACCTGGGGACCTGGGATGCTGACGCCGCGGCCTCCGCAGGCAGCTGCGGGGGGCGCCCTCATCCTCGGGCATTGGCGGCCAAAGAGATGAGGCAGGTGCTGGAGGGCAAGCCTCTGGTCGGTGAGATGCGTCCTGAAGAGCTGCTGGACATCCAGAAAAGCAGAGCCGGGGCGGGGAGAGCGGGGGACCTTGCTCAGGTCCCTCCTGGAGAAAACGAAATCCCCTTCCTCATCCTGTAGGGGCCACTGGGCCGTCGCAGGAGCAAGAAACACAGCATAAGGTTTTCGACATCATCTGCAGCAGATGCCAAAACAGGTGATGTGCGAGATGTCATAAAACAAGCTCAAAATAAACAGAGCTTCTCCAAAAGGAAAACCATCCTTTTAATTGATGAGATTCATAGGCTCCGTACATCTCAGCAGGGCACTTTCTCTTCTCACGTGGAGTGTGGAATGATTACTGTGATGGGGCAAGCCCTGAAAATCCTTCCTTCCACGTCGGCGCTGCTCTTCTGAGCCGCTCTCCAGTTATTGTTCTTCAATACAAGCGACGGTGACTATTTTATTAAGAAATATCCATACAGATTTGGTTCAAACGTATTACACAATCAGTGGCTCACAATATCACCGCATAGTTGTGTGTTCATCACCATAATCATTTTTAGAACATTTGTATCACTAGAAAAAGAACCAAAAAGAAAGAAAAAAAACCCTCATATATCTCACACCCCTTACCCCTCCCTCTCATTGACTCACGGTATTTCAATCTACCCAATTTTTACCCTTTACCTCCCCCTATATTTATTTTTTATCCATATATAAATATATATATATATATATTTACTTATCTGTCCAGACCTTGTATAAAAGGAGCATCAGACACAAGATGACTATTTTAATGTACGTTATCAACTCATTGGGAATCCTGGTCCTAAACTCTAGCCTTCCCACTGATGCTCAGGGAGCCAGAGTGGAAAGGGCAGTTCTGAGCCCTTGGCGTGCATAGAAGTCAGCGATGCTGACTTCCGATGTTTCAGCATCAGCGATGCCAGAGCTGGAAGGAATGGACTGCGGATGACCACTCTGGCTAGGCTAAGCTCTAGGAAGATGTTTTGTAAGAAAAGTGGGCAAATGTATTTTTTTTTAAAAAAATTATTTTTTATTGATAAAACAGCATACAAACATGCAAACATTCTTAACTTACAAACATTCCATATATGGTGTACCATCAATCGCTCAATACATCCCATACCCCTAACCCCTCCCTCTCATTGACCACCAGGATTTCCATCTAACCAATTTATTTTAACCTTTTGTTGCCCCTATTATTTGTTTATTTTTTTTATTTATTATTTTTTTAAATTTGCATATGGGCAGGAGGCACCAGGGATCGAACTCCAGACCTCCAGCACCGCAGGTCAGAGCTCTGCCTGCTGAGCCACGGCAGCCGCCCTATTTGTTTATTTTATCCATAGTTTTTACTCATCTGTCCATACCTTAGATAAAAGGAGCATCAGACACAAGGTTTTCACAATCACACAGTCACATTGTAAAAGCTATATCATTATACAATCATCTCCAAGAAACAAGGCTACCAGAACACAGCTCTGCAGTTTCAGGCACTTCCCTCTAGCCACTCCAATACACCATACACTAAAAAGGGGATAGCTATAAAATATGTGAGAAGAGTGGGCAAACGTATTCAGAGTTCTGACCACTGAAAATGACGTGAAGGAAGGGCTCCAGCAATCCCACATTTTATATGCCTGAGCAGGAGAAGAGCAGGAGAAAAATGCCCCGTACTCCTGGCTTGTTCACCTGCTGGAAGGATGAGAGGATCCCACTGTACCTAGCCAGGTGGCTTGTGAGATTTGCCAACCAAGACATAAGTCTTCCAGACCCAACTGTACTGGCACCAGCAGTTGCTTGGTCATTTTGTAGGCATGCTGGACTGTGAGATGCTTCTGGGCCAGCATGTAGTCTATTTCTCCCGAGCCCCAAAGTCTGTTGATGTGCATAGCGCCTACCGTGTCAAAGCATGCTTGTGAACCCACTGGGGGCCTCTGACTCTGTTCCCCTGAATCCGAGGAGTGTGCCCACCTGGCTAATGAAGGATCATGGGCTATGGCAAAGGCTACAATTCAACCCCATGTACAGTAGGCCCGTGTATCCAGAATAGCTGCCTGAATAGCTGAGGGGCGCGGACTTTTACAAGCAAAGGTGCTGCTGACTCGTGCAGGCTGTGACAGCAGAAGGATGTGGGTTTTGTTTTGTTTTGCAGGGAGGGCCAGGAAGAAAGAGTAACTGGATTGTTAAATTGGTCTACTGGGGGAAGTTAAAATGGACCAACATTTTGTGATGGAATTTTAAGAGTTCTTAGATGGATGCACAGCTACTTCAATAAATGTGTAGCACTGAAATGGTGTTCGTTTGTGCTCTGTGCAATGGTTCTGCATATGAAAGTATCTGCCAGTTTTGTGCAATGAAAAAATGTTATAAGGAATTATCTTTTGTCATAGTAGCTAAATCATAATGTCATTTCAGAATTCAGTTCTGTAGAATCTTTTTCATGTAAAAAATGTGTTTTCTAGGTAGTTTCAACTTTTAAGAAAAGCAACTGTGATTTAATACTGTATAGTGGTTTTTGGGTATTATTTTATATGCAAAGATCTTATGAGCCAATAGAACTATTTCGAAGTAAAAAAAAAAGTTTGCCCAACCTTGAAGTCACTTTTGTCTCCCAATCATAGGTTACACTTATCCTAAATTTGGTGATGGTCATCCTTGTGCTTCTCTTTGTATGTTAATATAAACCAGATGCATTTTTATTTCCTCACCTCTAGAAAAATAGTCAGGCTCTTTATAGAAATCTAGGTTGGAAATGATTTTCCTTCAATATTGAAGATGTAGCATCATTGTCTACTTCCAATGTTGCTGTTCAGAAATTTGAAGTTATCTTATTCTGCCTCCTTTGTATAATGACCTCATTTTCACCTTTCTGGAGGCTGGAAAAAGCTTTGCTTTGTCTCCATTTCTAGTGATGTTCCTTGGAATGGGCCTGCATTCATCCATTGTGCTGTGCATTGGTTGGGACTTTTCAAAATGGAAAACTTTATCCATCCGATCTGGGAAATTTTCTTGAATCATTTTATTGGCTATTTCCTTCCTCCATTCCAAAACCTTCTTTTCCCCAGTCTTTCTTCCTGGAAATTCTGTTCAGCTCTCAAAGTTTTCTGCTGTTTTCTTGTTTCCTCTTGAGGGCATATTGTATTTTCAAAGACAGCCTACATAGTATCTCTAATCGCATGTGCTCATTTGCAATAGTTTTGACATTCATCCCTTTGAAAGGTAGGGGGTCTCAGTTTCTTCCCCTTTCAATTTGGTTGGGCTTGAGAGGAGGATGGGGGTGACTCTATATGACCTCCAATACAAGGACACAAAGCAGATAGTTTCCATTTGTTTTCTTGGCTTGGAATCCAGGCCATCATGATGTCAGGAAGCCCAAAGAAATCCATTCAGACAGACCACATATAGAGGCCTTATGTAGATGTTCCAGCCAAAAGCCCAGTGACGTTCTGGCCCAAAGGCAGTAGCAATTCTAAATATATGAGTAAAGATATCATAAGATGATTCCAGTGTCCTGCCATTGGATGTCCCCTAGCCTTTGAGTCTTCCTAGCCAAGAACCCAGAGAAGAGCTGTCCACACTGTGCCTGGTTACATTCCTGAGCCATAGTAACTGTCATCATAATAAAATGATAGCTTTATACCACTAAGCTTGGGGTGGTCTGTTATACAACAATAGTGCTTGGAACACCTGTTCTTCTTGTCCATGTAGGTAGACATATTTTAAAAATCTCTTTAATTTTACTTTAGTATCTACTCTAGCACAGGGGTAAGAAAACTAAAGGCAATGGGCAAAATCTGGCTTGTGGCCTGTTTTTGTACAGCTCTTGAATTCAGAATGGTGTCTGTTTTTCAGAAGGGCTGTGAAAAAAAAGAAGAATATATGACAGAGACTATATATGGCCCATTATGCCTGAACTCTTTATCATCTGGTTCTTCATAGGAGAATTTGTCTGCTCCTGTCCTAACATATATTCACTCTGTCACCTAAACCCAGTAGTTCTATTTCTTTTGAATTATAATTCTTCTACTAATTAGGGCATTTCATCTCATGTTTCAATTAATTAACATTGTGCACAGTATCATGCATACTGTTCTCTTGTTACGTATTAAGAGGCATTATAGTATGGCAGTTAAATTTGTGTAGCCTGACTGCCTCGGTCCAAACACAAATACAACATTTAAAGGATGTTTGAATTTGGGCAAGGCACTAAATCTCCCTGTGCTTCAGTTTCCTCATTTGACACACAGTGATAATAAAAGAACTGTTCAAAGGTCAATATTTACAAAGTGTAATAAGCAGTTTATGTTAACTGTTATTGTATTTATTTTTAAAAAGCTGCTATAGCTTTATTTTTGCCTCCTTTTTTACTCTGAATATTGTTTTTTCAGGGGATTCGTTGGTTTTCATTTTAAGCATTTTTAAATGACTTTAGGTACATTGACAATGTACAATAGAAGTTCACCACTATTTCTAATATTGTTTTTGTAGTATTATCTCTTTTTCTCTTGAATACTAGGAATTGTTTCTTTTATTTATCCCTTTAAAGAACTAATATTAGACATTGTTGATCCTTTTAGGTCTATCTTTGTTTTATATTGAATCCATTTCTGCCATTATTTTTTTATTGCTTGCCTTCTACTTTATAAAAAATTATTCTATTGTTGTTTATATCTATCTATGCAGTGCTTTCAGCTTTTAGTAGTTTTGAATTTATGTTATGATTCAAGTCTAACTATTTCCAAACTTCCAGTATGCTTTCTTCTTTAACCCATGACAGTGAGAAATATTGACTGACAGATTTCCAAATGTATTGGTATTATTTTTTAATGCTATTTTCTTTTAGTATTGCTGTTCATCTTAATTTAGTTGTGTTCAGAGAATGTAGTTTATATGGTACCAGTTATTTGAAATGTGTTGAAACTTACCTTATTATTAATCCCAGGATACAAACAGTGCTCCTATATTTTCTACAAATGTTTGAGAAATAATGTGCATATTCTAATATGGGGGTGCAGGGTTCTTTTATATGTTCATGAGATTGGTTTGTTAATCACATTGTTCAAATATTTTGTTTTTTTAATTCATAAATAAGAGAGATATCTTACTATGATCATATATTTTTCAGTTGTTACTTGTATTTCTGTGAATTCTTGGTTAATAATTTTAAGACTTTATATATTATTAAAGTACATACCTTCGAAAGTTGTTATATATTCCCAGTGATTTAAACTTTTAACTGGCAATAACTTTTTTTGGCCTTAAAATCTGTTGTATCTGACATGAATGGCTATACCAGTCTTGTTTGGTTAGTTTGCAGGTATGTGTGTGTCCATTCTTTTACTTTTTCCTTCCTATCTGCATGCTTTAGCTGTTTCCATAAATAGCTTATGACTCAATTTGGTGTTTGCAGACAATCTGGTGATATATATGAATTTATTTTTGCTGTTTTATTTTATTTTTAATGCAGTTTTATTGAGATATAGTCATATACCACACAAACCTTCTGAATGCTTTTTTTTTTTGCATAGGCAGGCACCAGAAATCAAATCCAGGTCTCTGGCATGGCAACCGAGAACTCTGCTGAGCCACCGTGGCCCACCCAAATGCTATTTTATTTTGTGCTTTTTATTTACAATGATGTTCTTTCTTTCCCTTCATGGTTTCCTTTGTATTGCCCTTTTTTTTTTTTCCCAAAATTCTATCTCCCCCAACCCCCAGCTTGTACATTTTTTTAAAGGTGGTGAATTGGTTTCGGCATTGCTACTTACTATAGTTTGCCAAACCACAACCACAACCATTCCTGCCGATCCTAAAGAACACCTAGGGTGTTGAATGAGATTCTACAAAGTTTCCATGCACTGGGGTAACTTTCCAGAAACTGACAATCTCCAGATAGGTCCCCGGACCAAATAAGTACTGATATGCAGAGACGCCACCCTCTCCAGAACATCAACTAGTTCCATTCCCCATCCCATATTATCGACAGCCCTTCTCAACATGAAAAAGTTAGAATGCGCATGACCCAAATACTCCTAAAGAGTGAAAGAAAGATCAAAGGTGATGGTGGAGTTATACAGAGAAGGTAGGGTTTAACAAATGAATATGACTGCTGGTCATTATGCTGATATTTCTTTTAGTCTCCAGTATCTTTAGAGCAGCTAGTAATAAAAACCTAAAATTGTGGGATTGTAATCCATACCAAACTCTGAAATCTGTTCCACCACTAATTGTTGTGATGTGCTTTGAAATGTATCGCTTTTTTGTATATATGTTATTTTTCACCCACACACACAAAAAGTCAATTGTGAAAAATGCACTGCTATATGATGATATTGTGCATCACTGATTGTATACTTTGGATGATTACATGGTATGTGAATATGTAATATATATCAATCAAAAATTTTTTAAAAGTGAAAATTTTTAAATTTTCACTGAAGTTAACAAGGTCTAAGTTTAATAAATGTATTGATTCTTCTGTACTTAGAACACGGCTCCTCTAATCAGCATTCCCCACTCCCACACCACACATACAGGTGACATAGGAATCTTGGCACGTATGTAGTCAAAACCATTTTAGGCTTTGGCTCTAGGCAGAACTTGGATTAGGATGAGGCAAGTGAGGCACTTTTCTGGGTGCAAAACTTAAGGGGCACTAAAAGCTCAGAATCAAGAGCAATAATATATTAATATGACATATGAAAAATCAACGCTAATGCAAAATCACCAAGATGAGCAAAATATGAAAATTTTAAATAAGGTCAAGACTACAACGGTGCCATGCTGAAACCATATTGAAAGCTGAGGCAAAAGGAAAATGTGCATCCCTATATACGTTCTTTTTTTTAATTATAGCTTTATATTAGAGAAGTTATGGGTTTACAGACCAATCATGCTCAAAATACAGGATTCCCATACACCATCCTACCACCAACACCTGCTTTGGTGTGAGACATTTGTTACAATCAATGCAAAAATGGCACGTTTTGCAATTGTACAGGTTTTTTACTAAACCCTAGTTGCCTTTGTTACAACTGATGAAAAATTATTAAAGTTATTAACTATAGTCGGTACTTTAGATATATTTTTCCACATAACCACCCTATTACCAACACCTTTATTAGTGTCATAAATTGTTATAACTCATGAAAGAACACTTATATTTGTACTATTACCTATAGTCCCTCATCTAAAATAGGGTTCACTGTGTTATAGTGTCCTATGTATTATCTTTTAATTATTACTCTATTAACTTACATGACCTAAAGTTTCCACTTTTAACCACACTCACCTACATAGTTCAGTGCTGTTAATTACACTCACAATAATTGCTACCATCACTACCATCCATTCCCAAAACTTTATAATCAATCTAAATAGGAATTCTGTACAAATGAAATGTCACCTCCACTCTAATTCCAATCTATCCGCTGGTAACCTATATTCTAAAGTCTAACTTTGTGAGTTTGCTTGTTATAATGGTTCACATCAGTGAGATCACACAATATTTGTCCTTTTATGTCTGGTTTATCTCGCTCAGAGTAATGTCCTCAAGGTTCATCCGTGTTGTCCCATGCATTAGGACTCCATTCCTTTTTACGGGTAAATAATATTCCATTGTATGTATAGACCACAGTTTATTTATCCATTCATCAGTTGGAACTTGGGTTGCTTCCATCTTATAGAAATTGAGAATAATGCCACTAGGAACAACGGTGTGCAAATATCTGTTTGAGTCCCTGATTTCAATTTTTCTGGATATAGATAGTAGTGAAATTGCCAGGTCATATGGTAGTTCTATACTTAGTTTCCTGAGAAACCACCAATCTGTCTTTCATGGTGGCTGTACCATTTTACATTCCCACCAGCAATGAACGAGTATTCCTATTTCTCTACATCCTCTCCAACACTTGTAGTTTCATGTTTGTTATTTTTTAATAGTAGCCATTCTAGTGGGTGTGAAATCATCTCATTGTGGTTTTGATTTGCATTTCCCCAATAGCTAGTGTTGTTGAACATCTTTTCACATGCTTTTTAGCCATTTGAATTTTCTTTTTGGAAAAATGTCTGTTCAAGTCTTTAGCCCATTTAAAAAAATATTTTTATTGTACACAGAAAGCATACATTCTTTTTTTTAATTTTTATTAATAAAACCAATCAACATACAATGTGAACATTCTTTTTTTATCACATAGTTGTATATTCATCATCATGATCATTTCTTAGAACATTTGCAGCAATTCAGAAAAAGAAATATAACGAAAACAGAAAAAAAGTCATACATACCATACCCCTTACCCTCCCTTTCATTGATCATTAGCATTTCAATCTACTAAATTTGTATTAGCATATGTTCCCCCTATTTATTTATTTTCAATTCATATGTTTTACTCATCTGTCCGTAAGGTAGATTAAAGAAGCATCAGACACAAGTTTTCACAATCACACAGTCACATTGTGAAAGCTATATCATTATACAATCATCTTCAAGAAACGTGGCTACTGGAACACAGTTCTACATTTTCAGGCAGTTCCCTCCAGCCTCTCTGTTACGCCTTAACTAAAAAGGTGACATCTATTTAATGTGTAAGAATAACCTCCAGGATAACCTCTCCACTCTGTTTGGAATCTCTCAGCCATTGACATTTTATTTTGTCTCCATACAAACATTCTTGACATACAAACATTCTATACATGGTGCACAATCAGTGGCTCACAATACCATCACATAGTTGAGAATTCATCACCATGATCATTTTTTTGAACATGTGCATCTCTCCAGCAAAAGAAACAAAAAAGAAAAAACTCGTATGTGTCATACTTCTTACTCCTCACTCTCATTGACCACTTGTATTTCAATCTATTCAATTTATTTTAACCATTGTTCTTCCTATTATTTGTTTATTTTTTGTCTATAATTCTTACTCATCTGTCCATACTGTAGATAAAAGGATCATCAGACAGAAGGTTTTACAATCATACAGTCACATTGCAAAAGCAATAAAAGATATAAATAAATAAAAAGAAATAAAAGATTATACAATCATCTTCCAGAAACATGGCTACTGGAACACAGCTCTACAGTTTCAGGTACTTCCCTCTAGCTACTCTAGTATACCATAAACTAAAAAGGGGATATCTATATAATGCATATGAATAACCTCCAGGATAACCTCTTGACTCTGTTTGAAATCTCTCAGCCACTGACACTTTGTCTCATTTCTCTCTTCTTCCATTTGGTCGAGAAGGTTTTCTCAATCCCTTGATGCTGAACCCCAGCTCATCCCCAGATTTCTATCCCACGTTGCTAGGGAGATTTACACCCTTGGGATTCATGTCCCAAGTTGGGGGGATGGGGAGAGGGCAGTGAGTTCGCTTGCCCTGTTGGCTTAGAGAGAAAGATAGTCCATTTTTAAGTTGGGTTCTTTGGCTTTTTATTGTTGAGTTGTAGGATTTCTTTATATATATTCTGGATATTAAACCCTTATCAGATATGTAGTTTGCAAATATTTTCTCCCATTGAGTAGGTTGTCTTTTCACTTTTTAGATAAGATCCTTTGATGCACAAAAGGTTTTAATTTTGAGAAGGTCCCATTTATCTACTTTTTCTTTTGTTGCTTGTGTTGTGGGTGTAAAGTCCAAGAAACCGTTGCCCAACACAGCTCTCAGAGATGCTTCCCTAATTTTCTTCTAGGCGTTCTATAGTCCTGGTTCTTATATTTAAGTTTTTTATCCATTTTGAGTTAATTTTTGTATATGGTGTGAGATAAGGGTCCTCTTTCATTCTTTTGGATGTAGATATCCAGTTCAATCAGCACCAATTGTTGAAGAGACTTGTTCTTTCCCAAATGAGTGGACTTGGCAGCTTTGTCAAAAGTTAGTTGGCAGGTGGGTCATGGTGGCTCAGTGGCAGAGTTTATTTAGTCTTCTCATCCATGAATATTGAATGTTCTTCCATTTATTTAGTTCTTTGATTTCTTTTAGCAATATTTTGTAGTTTTATGTATGAGCCATTTACATCCTTGGTTAAGTTTATTCCCATAAATTGTTTCTTATAGTTGCTATTGTGAAGGGACTTTTCTTATTGCTTTCCTCCTCAGATTGCTCATTAACAGTGTATAGAAACACTACTGGTTTTTGAATGTTGATCTTGTAGCCCACCACTTTGCTGATTTGTATATTAGCTCTAGTAGCTTTGTTGTAGTTTTTTTGACTTTCTATAGATAGGATCATGGCATTTGCCAATAGTTGAAAGTTTTACTTCTTCCTTTCCAATTGTGATGCATTTTATTTATTTTTATCACCTAATTTCTTTAGCTAGAACTTCTAGTACAATGTTGAATAACAGTGGTGATAGTGGGCATCCTTGTCTTGTTCCTGATCTTAGAGGGAAGGCTCTCAGTCTTTTACCCTCGGGTATGATAGTAGTTGTTGTTTTTTATATATGCCCTTTATCATGTTGAAGAAGTTTCCTTTTATTCCTATTTTTCTAAGTGTTTTTAACAAGAAAGAATGCTGAATTTTGTCAAATACCTTTTCTGCATCAGTGGAGAGACAATTATGTCTTTTTTTTCTTTTCACTTTGTTGATATGGTGCATTACATTAATTGATTTTTCTTATGTTGAACCACCCTTGTATACCTGGGATAAAACTGACTTGATCATGGTGTATAATTCTTTAAGGTGATGTTGGATTTCTTTTGCAAGTATTTTGTTGAACACTTTTGTACCTAGGTTCATAAGAGAAATTGGTCTGTAATTCATTTTTCTTGAAGTACCTTTATCTGGCTTTGGTAGGATGATGTTGACCTCATAGAATGAATTAGGTAGAGTTCCCAACTCTTCAATTTTTTGGAAGAGTTTGGGCAGGATTGCTATTAATTATTCTTGGAATGATTGGTGGAATTTACCTGTGAAGCCATCTGGTCCTGGGCTTTTCTTAGTTGAGAGGTTTTTTGATGACTGATTGAATCTCTTTACTTGTGATTAATTTGTTGAGGTCTTCAATTTCTTCTTGAGTCAGTGTAGGTTGTCCACAGTGGGAGGTGGGAGGGATCCAAGCCACAGATGCCTCTGAGCAACTCCTAATGGGCATGCGTCTGAGTGAGGGAGAGGATAGAGGACCATGGGTCCAGGGCAGGGGTTTCCTATCTAATATTATTCTCTTTCATTGATTCAGTGCCTGTGGAGTCCTTCTCTAATCTCTACCATCCTCCAGAGTTTTACGCAAGTGGCTATTGTCCTTTATTCATGAATCCCTAGGATTTTTTTTAGTGTATGTCTTATGTCGCCATGTTGATGACTTCACCTACATATCTACTGCTTGCAATTATTCTAAAATGGAAGCCCCATTTGGCTGTGATTCTGGTTTGCCTTCCACTATATTTTCAGTAACTTTTTGCCCATTGTGGGACCTCAGTAACTTGATGGTTTCAAGCTTCCCCTAGATTTCTCTTGCTCAGGTGCCTTTTCCATATACTATGACCTCTGCTGCACTGAGCTTGAGCCAGGTCCTTGCAGTCCTGCCCACCCAGCCCTCTGTGGTCCAGTGTTGTGACGCAGGCCCTGGATTGCTGCTGCTTTTACATCCATGAGGATGCAGCTGCATCTCTATATACATGGCTTTACCCATTTAAAAAATATTTTAAACCAGTATTTAAATAGTCAATTATTTTTTCAGAGCCTTAACATAATTGAAAAAAAATTTTAATTGGAAAGTAAGTTTATTAAAACATCTAGCTGAGAAATAAATTAGTATTGGTCCTGGGGTGGTATCAAGAGCAAACACCCAGTTTTTGAGGACTGGGGCTGTGGAGGCACATCTGGAGGGGCTTTAGCTCTGGAAAAGCGATTTGGCAACGAGGACAGTGACAGTGCTGATGACCGTGAGATCTTGGCAGGTATTCAGAAGCCCTTTCCTGTGTAGCCTGCTCTGGGCCTTCTGTGCCCCAGGTGTCAGGCATGAGGAGCCCGGGGCCAGGTTCTCACATCCCAGCGGTGAGGGCCTGGGTAAGACCACAGCTCATGACCAAGAGCAGGTCCTGGGTCAACCAGAAGGTGTCATCCACAAACCAGAGGTGGAGATGTCCCCACAAGAACCACAGCTCCATTATCTCAAAACACATGATGGTGATGGTAGTAATTTGCTTGACAGCTTCCTACTCTCTGCAGCTATGACTCATGTCCAAAAGGAGGAAGGGAGACACCAGGCACCACCAATGAACAAAGATGGTCTGATTCGCTTAAAAGATGGCATTTTGAGAGATAATGACAAAAACAATGATGGATACATTGACTCTGCTGAATTTGCAAAATCGCTGCAGTAAATGCTATTTGGTTTTCTCATAGTTGTATGCAAACGTGACCATTTATAATGTGAACACTTTGGGAACAATTTATTGCTGCAGTTTCTTGGTAAAAACCTGTAGCAGCTTGTTACATGGGTGAGAAACATAAATCACGAGAAACAAAAGATAATCCCTGCGTACTGTTAAACTTCTTATTGGACAAGTGTCTGATTAACGAATCCTTTGAGGAATAGAGGATAATTGGAGCTGAGTACTTAGGAACTTGAATTTGGCTACAATTACTGCTAGTCTCTTGGTTTTAATTCATGCTGCCTGAAAGATAAGAAAACAAGCTTTGCCAAGTGGACGCACTTTTCACTAACAGAAGGAAAGGAATGAATGCCGAATGTCTCCCCTTATTACCTCTTTCAGGTAAATGTGGTCAGTATTCTGTAATGTCACTGGGCTAAAGGATCACTTGTTCTGGGCAAGTGGATATTTCTAAGGTTGTTTCAAAGCCACAGCATAAGAATGTTAAGTAAACACTTAACATTAGTTTAGTTGGCCACAGGGTTTGATATTCTGGATCCTCTGGCAGTTTTAAAATGATATACCACTGACCTAAGAAATGAACTTTTTCCAGTTTTTTAGTGTTTTATAAAACTACAGCCACATCCTTATACTTTATTTCTTTTATGTCTCTTCAACCCAGGAGAGAACTTGCATTTAACGTTCCCTGATCTAATCAATGGCAAATATTCTAGCTTTCTTAACATTCCTATTTAACTCTTATTTCTAGCATTTTGTTTTGCAGTTTAGAAACCATTAAGAATGTAAAGACTTTGCACTTTCTGCTTGATACCGTAGAGGTTACACTGCCAGCTGGTGTAGCAGAAGTGAGAAGTAAAAAAGATCATTCACGAACACAATGATTAACTTGATACGAGTTGTATTTCAAAAGTAATGTAGTTTAAAGGACTTCTCCTAGCCCAAATACGTGAATTATTGCAGACCAGTAGAAAAGGAAACTTAAAAACTTGTAACAGTGTAAATCTTAATAGTAGCCAAAAATAAAAGCAACAGATTGTAATTTGGTTTATTGGATATGATGGACACACTGTAATAGAAAATTAGAAATGAGGTTGACTTAATGAGGTAAAGAAATTGCATAAAACTTGCTGTAAGATATATAGACTTATTTTCTTTATTAAATTATTCTTATAAAAAAACATGTGTTTCTAAAAATGGTTTCCTGTGTCAAGTATTTGTGCAATCAGAGCTGAATTCTAAGCTATTCTAACATCCAGTTATTTTGAAAATTTGTATATGAATTCAGATATATGACCAATAAAATTGATGGCATGAATAAACAAAAGACCAAATGCTGAACTGCTCCTGCAGTTGTTTTGAAAAAGTCCAACCGAAGATGAGCTTAATAGGAGAAAAAAAAAAAAACGAAACACAGAAAAACATGATTTCCTTTGAGCAAGACTGAATAGACACAACACTAAAAGTTTTCACAACACAAGAACTTACTGTCAGAGAAAAGCAATCCAAAAGAGCTGATAAAAAAAAAAGTATGTTTAAAAGGCTTAACCACAAACCCAATGTCTCATTTCCCAGGAGATAAAAGCCTCTAGGTGGCACTACTAAGATATTAATGAAATATGCACACATTGTAAAAAATGTAACTAACAAGGTTAAAGAATGACAGAACAACAGATATATAGTGCCCATCAAGGAAAACGGAAAAAGCATATTGTGGGGATGGGGTGGGTGAGGAGCCGGATGGGTGGGGGGTGGCGGTACCCCAGGTTGCAGGAATTAAAGCACCATCTAGTTTCTCCCTCCAGAATCTGGAACTCCACCTTGACTTCACCCACTCCTGAGTGGCCCTCCTGAGTGGCCCTCCCCCTGAAGTGCCTGTCAACCTCAAAGTTCTGTCATATCTCCACCTTTGTCATATCAACACTCTCTCCTCAACGTCCTTCATCCCCTCTTCTCATGATCGTAGTTCAAACTAGCTTCATCTAATGTGATCACAGCCTAAGGCATCTGCCCCATAAGCAAATCAATGCCCAGGTGGGAATTTTGTATTTGA
The DNA here is from genome assembly GCA_004026745.1 of Myrmecophaga tridactyla. Classification (NCBI taxonomy): domain Eukaryota; kingdom Metazoa; phylum Chordata; class Mammalia; order Pilosa; family Myrmecophagidae; genus Myrmecophaga; species Myrmecophaga tridactyla. The sequence goes on from PVIY010035468.1 coordinate 15,969, forward strand.
TATAAGTGCCATTTAAAATAATTTGGCAACGAAATGATGGATGATGGGACATAAATTGCATGTCTGTTGGGAAACAAAAGCAAATCCAAACAAAATCTGATATCTTCCATACACCATTACTAAAATGAATTCCAGATGGATAAAATTTAGGAAAATACTATGTCTTGAAAATTTGCGGGGTGGAGGAAAGCCATTCTAAGGATGATTTGAAACATAAATACCAGATAATAAATGGCAGATAGATTTTGTATTTTAAGCTTTTATTTTTATCATAATATTATAAGCACTTGTTTTTAAAAGTGGAATATTTTTTCCATACTTTTAAAGAAAAGCAACAGTTCGCTGCTCTACTCTTCCACATTTCTAATTCCTATTCCCTGGAAACAAGAATACTTAACCCCCTAAAAGGAGCTTTTTTATGATTTTTCCTTACATTTGTAAATGATATGATTACCATGCTGTGTCTTGGTTTTTAATTTTATATATTCTCCACTGACTTGTTACTAGGGTAGAAGAGAATTTAATTCTTTTGGTACCTCCTCAAATACCATACTTACTTTTTCTATCCATTCATGGTAATTATATAACAATTTCTGGGTAAATTATAGTGTTTACTGTATCATGATCATATAAATATTATTCACAGTATATCATTCATATTCATAGTGTATCTCAATTATGTTCTCTTTGGAACAACTTTTTCTTTCTCTAGGCCTAAAGTAAAGAATTGACTCATATTTTGTTGCCTATTTTTCTGTGTATCAATCATGAATTTATTCCCCAACCTGCAATGATTATATAAACCACAAGGACATTAGATATCCTATCAGTGTTTTACTCCCCACCCTCCTCCTCCTTTCTTTCTGCAGAGATATTTCTCCTGGGTAAACCCAATCTGTAACAGTTGCTTTCTAGACTTCTTTTCTGACTGTTGCCCTATAATTTTCCTTCTTTATCATCTGGGGAATTTCTTTACCTTCTTTTTACTGTTGGAGCTCTCATTCCCATGGGGTCTACCAAAATTGTATATATCAACAACCCATTCCTTTTTTAAAAAAAAAACTTTTTTATTGTATAATATAATATATATACAAAGCAAAGAAAGAAAAAAAAGCAATAGTTTACAAAGCGCTCTTCAACAAGTAGTTACAGGGCAGATCCCAGAATTTGTCATGGGCTACCATATCATCCTCTCAGATTTTTCCTTCTAGCTGATCCACAATATAGGAGACTAGAAGGAATAAATGTTTTTTTTTCTATCATCACAATAGACTTTTTTTTTCTTTTTTGTGAAAAGTAACATATGCAAAAAAGTAATACATGTCAAAGCACAGTGCAACAATTAGTCGTAGAACAGATTTCAGAGTTTGGTATGGGTTATGATTCCACAATTTTAGGCTTCCTTCTAGCTGCTGTAAGATATGGAGATTAAAAGAAATGTCAATTTAATGATTCAGCAATCACATTCATTTGTTAAATCCTGTCTTTTCTGTATAACTCCACCATCACCTTTAATCTTTCTATTCCTTTCTTTAGGGGTGTTTGGGCTATGGCCATCCTAACTTTTTCATGTTGGAAGGGTCTGTCACTAATATGGGGTAGGGAGATGGAGCTAGTTGATGTCCTGAAGAGGCTGGGTCCTCTAGGTTTCAGGACTTGTCTGGACCAGGGACCCACCTGGAGGTTGTAGGTTTCTGGAAAATTATGCTAGTGCATGGAATCTTTGTAGAATCTTATATATTGCCCTAGGTGCTCTTTAGGATTGGCTGGAATGGTTTTGGTTGGGGTTTGGAAAGTTATGATAGGTAGCAATGTCTAACTGAAGAACAACCCATTTCTTTTTGCTGCTAACTAGTATTCCACTGTATGGATATACCAGAGTTTGTTTAGACATTCACCCACTCAAAGATATTTGGGTTGTTTCCAGTTTGGGGCTACTATGAATAGAGTAACTCTGAATGTCTGTGTTCAGAAGCTTGTGTTTGAATATAAAGTTTTATTTCTCCTGAATAAATACCCAAGAGTTGTGTCATATCATATGCCCCTCCCCCACTTTTTGGGGTCACTCTGCCTAGTAGGATAAACACCATACCCAAAATTCAGTTAGGAGGTCAGGACTAAGGACATCACACATTCACCAAAAGGGTGTTAAAAGGTTTATTACTCTTGTAATGAGATTTTCTGGGAAGATCAGGGCAGGTTCTCACGGATCCAAAAATGTCTTGAGAGACCAGGCAGGGGAGAACAGCTTGGGTTTTATTGCAGTTAGTGCTGGGAAAAGGGTTCCTGTGCCTGGGCTGGAGACTGTGTAGTTTGAACATCCCACTGGAGCCAGAGGTAGGACAGAGTTTGGTAAGAAGGGGAGATGTAACCCGAAAGCTCAGATATAAAAAATGGAGTCAGACTCTTTATTAATGCATGTTTAGTTTTCTAAGAAACTGCCAGACTATTTTTCAGAGTGGCTGATCCATTTTACATACACACCAGCTATGTATAAATAATCTGGTTTCTCTCTACCCTTCTCAGCATTTGGCGTTATCTCTGCTTTTTATTTTAGCCATTCTGAAACTTCACACCCTATGCAAAGATTAAATCAAAGTGGATCACAGACTTAAATGTGAAACAGAAAACAGTAAAACTTAGAAACAAATGAACAAAAAAATAAACAGGAGAAAATTATTCATTATCCAGAGCTAGTCAAGAGTTCCTAGACTGGACACTGAAAGCACAAGCCATGTGTGGTGGTTTGGAGCTGTAAGTAGCCCAGAAAAATATGCTCTTAAACCACATTCATTCCTGTGGGTGTGAACCCATGGTAAGTAGGACCTACTGATGAGGCTACTTCAGTTAAGGTGTAACCCACCTCAGTCAGATGGGTCTTGATCCTATTATTGGGGTAGTAGTAGAATCTACTACTTTCTCCTTCATAAGCAGAAAGAAATTCAGGCAAAGAAAGAGAGGACCACAGAGGGAGCAACCAGAAGTTGAACATCAAGGGAACCTGGAAGAGAAGGGAGAAGGCAGGAGATGCCACCATGTGCCTTGCCATGTGACAAGCTAAGGACCAAGGATCACCAGCAGCCAGCCCCAGAGTGCCACAGTCTTCAGGGAGAAAGCACTGTCTTGATGACAAGCCCAGTCTTCAGGGAGAAAGCACTGTCTTGATGACAAGCCCAGTCTTCAGGGAGAAAGCACTGTCTTGACGATAACTTGATTTGGACTTCCTTGTAGCCACAAAACAGTGAGTTAAATTCCCATTGTTTAAACCGAACTGTTGTATTGTTTATGCTTGAATGGTCAAGGAAACTAAAACACCATGGAAGAAAACATCAATAAATTGTACCTCCCCCAAAAAAATCTTTACTCAAAATCTTGATACATATTGTGAAGAAATTGAAAAGATATATTTCTACCTGTTGGAAAATGCTTGCAAATCACATCTCTGAAAAAGGACTTGTACCTAGATGATAAAAAAAACTTTCAATTCAACAGTAGAAACACAAGCAATACAAGTAGAAAATGAGCAAAAGATATAACAGACATTTCACTGTATATATGGATATAGAAATGGCAAAGAAGTACACACAAATATGTTCAACATCATTAGCCATAAGGAGATGCAAATTCAAATCACAACAGGAGCAACATTTTAACAGATCGTTAAAAAAAATTATTTTCATAGGTGCAAATTCATTTTCTCTCAAATGGCTCAGATAACAACCCATCAAGTATCAGTCCCCTTCCTAATAGTCTGTAAAAGATGGCCACTCCTCTGAACTCAGAGTTGAGGCTTCTCCTGTGTGCACCAGGAGATTCCTCCAGCTGGCGCGATTCCTTCCACCATCCATCTGAGCTTTGTTCTATGCAACACACCATAAACATGACTAATTTATATTCTGGGTTCATTCACTTACTATCTAACAAATATTTATTGCGTGAAAGATGTTCACACAAAGTCGTAGTTGGATTGTGTGAAACAGAGCTGGCATTGGGGATGCAAGGACTCTGTCCACAGCTCCGTCACCTTCAAGCTCAATGTCATCCCTCTAGACTCTATTTTCTCATCTATTCAGGAAGTCTGTCATACTTGCTCTTCCTCCTCATTAGGCTATGAGCCATGAAGAATTTTCTAACTAGACACATGGGAAGAATTTCAGGTATGCATGGGTGGGAAGAGAATGTTTCTGTCATCTTAATTATTGGCCAGAAGAGGCTGTCCATCTTCTCCATTCTTTTAAATAATCTTTTCCTTAAAAATTCATTTTAAAAGGCCCTCTTAGCTTCATGACCTTTGTCACAAATGGCTGAATGTCTACTATGAATGATGCTTAAACCAAGCTGATTGAACAGGTTTTAATATTTGTTGTTGCATATATGGCTGTGATAGAAATGGGGGAAGCTCTACCATGTGCAGACTAGTTGTAACCCCCGTAAACTTGTCTTCCTTGGCCTCATCATGAGCCTGCCCTAATGAGATGAGGTTTTATTAGATTGGAGGTCCATTATTCTGAGAACTGTCAGAGAGGAACCAGTTAAAGAAAGCAGCACCCATCTAGATCTTGCTAGGATATGTTCCCTTTCAGGATTTGAGATAATTTCTCCACATTAAATTTTTATTATTAAAAAGACTATATTTGGAAAAAACAAAAGGGCGATGCGACAGTGGCTCAGCGGGCAGAGCTTTTGCCTGCCATGCCAGAGACCCTGTTCGATTCCCAGTGCCTATCCATGCCAAAAAAAGAAAAAGGCTATATTCATAAGTGTCTTGAATTTGCTTAACAATATTTGAGAAGAAAAGGCGTGGGGAGGTAGGCAAAGTAACAAGCAGAATTTTGATAGTTATTAAAGCTGATAATGGGTACTTTTTTTGCTTTTTTTTTAAAAGCAGAGCCCAACATTAGGTAGAGTACCTTACAGCAGAGAGCACAGCATATCTTTACACAAATTATTTTATCATTCCCCAGTCTTCTCTTGTCTCTGGCTTTTAAGATGCCCACTATTCAACACTTTCTTTGTGAAGAGTCCAAGACAACTTTGTTCGGGGGTCTACAAGACCCCGACCCCTTAATTAGGCCTGAAATAGGACATTGTGAGTGCAGAGCTCCCTGAGGGAGATATCATGTGACGAGAGCCTTTTTAATAATAAAAATATTATGTGGGAGAAACTATCTCAAATCCTGAAAAGGGACATAGTCTGGCAAGAGGTGTCTCTAAAGCAAATGCCAATTCTTTCTTCTAAGACAGTTCTACGAGCAGAGCAACAATTAGGCAGGCTACAAAGTTGGGGGTGGGAGAAAAGGGCAGGACTTTCCCTCCAAAATTCTTTTTAAAAAATTGTGGTAACCTATATATGTATAACACAAACTGCCTTTTTAACAATTTTTTTTTTAGAGATTCCGTTACTCAGGAAAGTAATATGTACAAAAGTCTCAAGAAAGGGAGCATAAAGCCATCTGAAACAACTTGAACAGGATTGTTATACAGCAGTCAACAGTGAGGTCTCATGCTCCAGTCAACCTCTCCTTCCCAAAATGTCATGGGATGTGTTCCAAGAATATGGGAACAGACAGCCCCCAACCCCCAGGTTTGTGGGTACAGTTTTCTCATGTATGGCTCTCTGTTAATGTTTTTTTTAATTTGGGGGCGGGGTGCATGGTCCAGGAAATGAACCTGGGTCTCCCACATGAAAGGCGAGCATTCTACCACTGAATCCCCGTGCACCCTTTCTCTGTTGTGTTTTGTATTGTTTTGCCAAGTGATCATTCTAGTAATCCAATCCTGTTCATAAAGTCATACCACATTTAGCTCATCCTATTAATCATTAATGGATATTGGGGTTGTTTACACTTTTGGCTGTGATGAATAATGCTTCTATGTACAAATTTTTATGTGAACTTATCTTTTCATTTTTCTTGTGTATATACCTAGGAGTGGAATTGCTGAATCATATGGTAACTCCATGTTTAACTTTTGAGGACCTGCCAGGCTGATTCCCAAAACAGCTGCATCATTTTATATTTCCATCTGTGGTGTATGAGGATTCCAGTTTCTTCATGTGTTCACCAAACACTTGTTGTTGTCTCTTTTTTAAAATTATAACCATCCTAGTATGAAGTACTATCTTGTGATTTTGATTTGCATTTCTGTAATGGTTAATGACGTTGAACATCTTCCCATGTGTGATAACTGTGGCTTTGTAGCAAGTTTTGAAATTAGAGAGTGTGAACTCTCAAACTTCATTCTTCTTTTTCAAGATTGTTTTGGGTTTTCTGAGCATCTTGCATTTCCATGTGAATTTTAGTATTAGCTCGTCTATTTCTGAAAAAAATACTGGTTCATAGAAGTGTTCCCTCCTCTTTTCTTTTTTAAGAATTTGGGAAGAATTGACATTATTTTTTTCTTTAAATGTTTGGTAAGATTCATCAGTGGTGCAATTTGGGCCTGAGCTTTTTTTGTGTGTGTAGGAAGTTGTTCAATCATTAATTCAATCTACTTACTTGTTATAGGTGTATTCTGATATTCTGTGTCTTTTTTTAATAATTTTTTTTATTTTTTCAAACACAACAACATACAAACACAAACATTCTTACCATGTGATCATGCTATTCTTGGTATATAATAGATAACTCACAATATCATCACATATTTGTATATTCATCACCACGATCACTTCTTTTTTAAAATTTTTATTAATAAAACCAATCAACATACAATATGAACATTCTTTTTTTCATCACATAAGTTGTATATTCATCATCATGATAATTTCTTAGAACATTTGCATCGATTCAGAAAAAGAAATAAAAAGAGAACAGAAAAAAAATCATACATACCATACCCTTTACCCCTCCCTTTCATTTATCACTAGCATCTCAATCTACTAAATTTATTTTAATATTTGTTCCCCCCTATTATTTATTTGTAATCCATATGTTTTACTTATCTGTCCATAAGGTAGATAAAAGAAACATCAAACACAAGGTTTCCACAATCTCACAGTCACCTGCGAAAGCTGTATCATTATACAATCGTCTCCAAGAAACATGGCTACCGGAACACAGCTCTGCATTTTCAAGCAGGTCCCTCCAGTCTCTCTGTTATACCTTAAGTAAAAAGGTGATATCTATTTACTACATAAGAATAACCTCCAGGATAACCTCTTCACTCTGTTTGGAATCTCTTAGCCATGGACACTTTATTTTGTCTCATTTCTTTCGTCCCCGTTTCGGTCAGAAGGTTTTCTCAATCCTTTGGTGCTAAGTCCCAGCTCATTCTAGGATTTCTGTCCCATGTTTCCAGGAAGGTCTACATCTCTGGGAGTCATGTCCCACATAGACAGACCAGTGAGTTAGCTTGCCATGTTGGCTGAGAGAGAGAGGCCACATCTGAGCAACAGAAGAGGTTCTCTTGGGGGTGACTCTTAGGCCTAATTTTAAGTAGGCTTAGCCTATCCTTTGCAGGGATAAGTTTCATATGAACAAACACCAAAATTGAGGGCTCAGCCTATTGCTTTGGTTGTCCCCACTGCTTATGAGAATATCAGAAATTCTCCACATGGGGAAGTTGAGTTTGCCCCCTTTCTCCCCATTTCCCCAAGGGGACTTTGCAAATACTTCTTTATTCACTGTTCAGACAGCTCTGGATTTATCAGGGCATCACTCTGGACAAACCTACAAAATCTCATGCCCTACTCAAGGTTCTGTGTACTTATGGTGTCCAATTAAACTGTCCACAGAAGTTATATTAGGAAATGCACTAGTCAAAATATAAATTTTGTACCAAATAAACATTTTTTTGCTTTAGTCTCACACATAGGTTGAAGTTCTAAAATATGAATTACCATCTATTTCAATACCCTGCAATATTGACATTCTTTTGTTCTTCTTCATGCAAAAACATTTTTAAATTTGTACATTTAGTCACTATCATTATATACTCTAGGCATTCCTAGGTTATACCATCTCAGTCTTTATTGTCTATCTTTTATTCTGTATCTTCTTGAGTCAATATGAGTAGTTTATGTCTTTCTAGGAATTTTCCTGTTTCAACTAAGTTATCTGTTTTGTTTTCATATAGTTATGCATAGCATTGCCTTAGATTCCTTTTTATTTCTTTAAGGCTGGTAGTAATGTCTCTTCTTTCATTCCTTATTTTAGTAACTTCAGACGTCTCTTTTTTTCTTGGTCACTAAAGATATGTCAATTTTGTTGATATTTTCAAAGAATCAACTTTTGTTTTTATTGATTTTCTTTATTGTTTTCAATTCATTGTTTCATTATTTTCCACTCTAATATTTATTATTTCCCTTTCTTCTGCTAGGCTTACCTTGCTCTTCATTTTTCATTGTCTTAAGGTATAAATTGAGGCTCTTGATTTTAGGTCTTTCTTATTTTTTAATATAGGCATATGGTCTATCCTGGAGAACATTACATGTGCAATTGAGAAGAATGTGTATTCTATTGTTTTTGAGTGGAAGGCTCTATAGATGTGTATGAGGTCTAGTTGTTTGATAGTGTTTGTTCAAGTCTTCTGTTTCCTTCTTTATCTTTTGCCTAGTTGTTCTAGCCATTGTTTAAAATAGAGTATTGAAATCTCCAATTACCATTATTGAATTGTCTATTTTTCCCTTCAGTTCTGTCAGATTTTGCTTCATGTATTTTGGGCCCTGCTGTAAGGTGCATATGTAGTTATAATTGCTGTAGTTTCATGATGGGAATTTCATCTTTTACCCTTATAAAATGTTCCTCTTTCTCTGGTATGTCAGGTCCTTTGGACAGAGGTTCTCATCACTCTGCTCTTATAACCAACCTCTTCTTTAGACAAAATCTCTGAGATACAGCTCTGGAGCTTGAGGAAGAGACAGTGGCCTGCTTTTCTGACTTTCCTGCTCTGTTAACAGGCTGCCAGACAGGAATGATAGCCTCTTGTGTCTTTGGCTTGTGTCTCCTGGCGTCAGACCGCTGTTCTGTAAGCAAGCCAGGGTGAGGGTGATTGGGGCCCCAGTATTCTCAGCTTGTCATTACTAGAATAAAGCCTCTACCATATGAATGGGGGCTGGGTGGAGGAAGGGAGTTCCTGACTTTCTGGCCACACTATCTTGAAATTTAGCTTTGGTAACATGGAGCTGGTGTGAGGTAGGGGTAGGAAGAGAAGTTCTGACTGTCTGCTGCCTCCTGCAGAGATACAGTGCCTTTAAGCTGGGGTGGAGGGATGGTGTCCTGCTTTCTGTGACACATTCTTCTGGAACAGAGTTTCCAGGAATAATGGGTAGGGTAGAGAGTGGGGTGGTGGCTTAAGTGCCACAGACACTTGTTGTTTTGACCAACAGTTAGTGAATTTTCTTGGATAAATGTTTCTTCATTTGCTATAAGCCTTAGGACAGTTTATGGAGACTTTAAATTATATAAAAAAAAAACTTCCTCCTGTTATGATTATTTTCTTGGAGAGTGTGTCCACACCATCATTCTGTAAGTTGTCCTTCCAGAATAGTCAATAAATATATATAAAATTTCAGTTTCATGAGACGTGCTTAAGGGAAAGAAAGGTGAGAGCTTCTAAAATACTTACGAATGAAATTAAGCAAGGACATGAAAAATTTGAACATTGAAAAGCACAGAACACTGTTGGAAGAAATTAAACAAATCCTAAACAAATGGCAAGATGTCCCATGTTCATGGATCAGAAGACTTAGCATTGCTAAAGTGTCAGTATTACCCAAAATGATCTAAAGATTAAAGGAAACAATATCAAAATTCCACCAAACTTTTTTGCAGAACTGGAAATTTCTATAAAAATATTTTTATTGTAAAACCTTAACAGGATGTTCCAATGGTAGGGAACCTGGGTTCGATTCCCAGTGCCTGCCCATGCAAAAAAAAAAAAAAAAACCCAAACCAAATCTTAGCAAACATACAAATATTCTTGACATACAAACATTCTATACATGGTGCACAATGAATGGCTCACATCATCAGAGAGTTGTGTGTTCATCACCATGATAATTTTTTCAAACATTTGCATCTCTCCAGCAAAAGAAATAAAAAAGAAAAAACTCATACATATCATACCCTTTACCCCTTCCTCTCGTTGACCATTAGTCTTTTAATCTGCTCAATTTAACCTTTGTTCCCCCTATTATTTGTTTACTTTTGATTCACATTTTTTTCTCATGTGTCCATACCCTAGATAAAAGGAACATCAGACACAAGGTTTTCATAATCACATGGTCACATTGCAAAAGCTATATCATTATGCAATCATCTTCAAGAAATGTGGCCACTGGAACACAGAACTGGAAAACTTGATCCT